>JAWWEM010040878.1:0-13701 GCA_035582935.1 Ormyrus thymus
ACCGTTTCAAAAAACGTTTCATTATGACCGGAAAACTGGCCATGTTTTATGGCCATTTTGTAGATTAAAAATTCTACTAGGGAGTTGGGGAGGCTAAATAAGGGGACCTATTTATGGAAAAAAAGACGAGAAATAAAGACAATTGTTTTGTTAACTTTCTTGTCGCTTTATTAAAATTTATCTTGACTCCGTGAACAATCATATAAGGCTGTACAAAACGCTTAACATGAAAAATACTGGTCTAACGCTATAGCTTACATATATATAAAAAAAAACGGATCTGCCTTAGAAAATTAACAGAAAAAATTATACATAATTTATTCTCTAAATGAAACCTGAAACTTAACTAAATACAAATAAACGTGTCGCTCAACAATCCAGAACCCACAAAATACAATTGTAACAAAACATATACACTAAAACTCCGTCGGTAAGATACTTTTCTGCATTTACCCTACTTAATATTTTGAAATACTTAAATCTACTGTACAAGTATGTCCTTCCTTAGTATCTTTCTCATTTACTGTAGTTATGATAAAGATACAGTAGAATTACAAAAATAATTGAATAAATATATTTTTTCGTTGACCATTTTCAGGAAGGAAAATCGCGGTTTGCTTAACTGTATAAAAACTGTAACGTGTTCTTATATACATTACAAAGGTTCATTGCTAAGCAGTATTCCAAATGTTTTCACAATAGTAGTAGCACCGATTAAATACAATAAATTAAGTAATGTAAAAAAAGTCAATATTCGTGACATTTTTCAAAAAAATTTTAATTAATTGTCAAAATAAGTAAACATTCTTTTTGTCCGAATTGATTGAAAATCGTCCATTTATCTTTATTTTATTGTAAACTTTTATAATTCATTTGAAAAGTTTGAATAAAGGATCTTTTTTGATTTTAAACGATGACAAAAACAAAATAATTGAAATTCAAATAATAGACCAGGGTGGCGACGGTCTTAAAAAGAATTACAATAATTTTTAAGATTTGGGTAATTATTTCAACGTCAAATATTTTTTCTTTTCATATCGTATTGCTTGATTTTTTTACCATGTCATTTTCTTTATTAATGCGAAAACACTCGTTTAAATTAAATGCAAAACTCTACAAAATTTAGACAATTGCATTTGCTTTCGAATAAGTTAAGTAAGGCATGCTTTCACCAAATCATCGCCTTACTTAGACTATCACAGAAATTACACGTTCGCAATAATAAAAAGAAAAGAGCAGTATCGTTCCCTAACATCCTTAATTTACCAACCATTACACCAAGAAACCAAAATTAAATTTCTCGAAATTAAATACAAAAAAACTCCTCGCACGCGCCTCGACCTCGGATCTCTCAATACGTGTAAAATCCATTATCAAAAGAACGTCAAATCGATAAAAAAAAAAGGGGGCAAAACGCAAAAATCGCACCGCGAGGCGTTCCGCATCGAATAAAAGAATGGTCTCCCGCTCAGCCTTTCTTGAACTTGATGAGCAGTATGGCGATCGTCAGGAAGATGATGATCCAGGCGAAGGTGGCGACGAAGCCCTCGTAGACGGTCGGCTCGTCGATGGACCAGCCGCGGGCCAGCATTGCCCGGAACGACTCGGTGCTCTTGGTGAGGGGCAGCAGGACGCTGATGTACCTCAGCCCAGGATGCATCCCCTCGATCGGCCAGACGACGCCGCACAGCATGACGATCGGCAGGAAGGAGCCCATCGCCATGTAGGTTGCGCTGCGATCCGTGTCGCAGGAGCACGCCACCACGAAACCTGAGGGGAATAGATGGAACGGTGAAGCTGAAATTTTTCTTTTTTCTTTGCGAACGGAGCGCGCCAACGTTTATCTCTATAATAGTATTTTTCGATGACCCGAGTGTTCGAAAGCACTTGTTTTATAAAAAAAAATAACTATTCGCTCAATATTTACTCGGTGTTAGCAAGTCGTTGAAGTATCTGCTCATAGTAACTCAAATATATGAGATTCTTTATGCAAATATTTCCTTTAGCACAAAAAATTTTAGACAACAGAGCTGCGAGATAAATCCGCAGTAGGACTGACGCTTTAAAGCACTGAAAGTAAATAAAGCCTTGCTTACCGAAGCACATGCCGCACAGGCCAGTGAGAATAGTGAGTACAGTGACCCAGACGAAGTCTCCTTCGCAAGTGATCTTGAACAAGACGAAGGAAACTATGAGGACCATCACAGTTTGATTCGTCATTATGACAAAATGTGTGACGACTTGTCCGAAGAGAACTTCAGGACCGGTTACACCTGAATTTGTAAATTGATTTAATTATTAAGAAAATCAAATTTGTTGAATTTGTTGTTATATTTTTTTAAAGATTTCTCACTTACCGACAACTAAGCTTCTCTCGAATAATCCCTCGTTCCTTTCCAACAGCATGGCACCGGAAGTTAACGCAACCGACAGGAAGAAAATAATACTGTAAATAATAGATTATTTAATACAAACGTTGGCGAATTTTTTAAATAGTTTAATGATAGAAAAATTGAATTGAAACTAACGTTAAAATAATACCAGGAGCGGCGAAATCAGTAAAGTTGGGCTCCAGTGGTCCATAAATAGGTGTTCGGAACTACAAAACAGAATGTTTTCATATAAAATAACTTAATGTTATATGCTTATCAATTCTCAATCAGAAGATCTGAGTCTGTACTTACCGATACTGGAATGCTGGCCAACTTGTCGCTGTAGTTACATGCTTTTGTTATGTCCTTCGAGAATTCTTGGAAGGAGTAATACATATCCCGCTGAAGCAGCTGGCTGATTTGCTGATCTGCAACGTAAAGTGTGCATTCAGTACACGACCGTCCTCAATCGTTCACTAAAAATGACCCAACAACCCAAACAACGTGTTTACGCTGCAATAAAACGGAGAAGCGAAGACCACTCACTCGACATGTCCATAACGACGTCTATGTCTGCGGAGATAACACTGTACTCGTCGGCATCCTTGCCGGCGTCGATCCTCTCCATCAGCGAGGCCGAGTAGTTCCCAGGGAAAGTAAGGGCCCCCCAGGCCCAGCCCTTGGACACCGCGTACCTCGCCTCCTCGTCCGTGTCGTACGGCAAATAGACGACTTGCCGCTTCTCCAGATGCTGGAGGTATCGACAGCTGAGCAGCGACAGGTCGCAGCCCATCGTCGCCGTGCAGGGCTGAGCGCTCGAGTTCAGCTCGTTGTTCACCACCGCCAGACGCAGACCCGTCGGGTTTTTGCCGATCGACAGGCAGAAGAGGACTATTTGCATTACCGGTAAGCCGATTACAAATAACATCATGCTGAAGGAGATTTATGGATTTTTTAATGTTTGCGTAATGAATAAATTGTATAATTTTAATTGTTTTGTAAAGAGTATTTAAATGCATTACCCGACATTTCTCCACATCCAAAGGAAATTCTTCCAAATTAAAGCTTTCATATGTGTAGGATTTAGCATCGGAAATTTGAACGTTCCTTCTTCTTCGGGAGGTAGATCGTCATCGTCAGTTGTCACAGCTATGCTTCTTCTTCGACTAGATATGCTCACATTGTCACCGAATTCTCCACTCATTTCCTCATCCGCATCCTGAAAGCAAAAATCCAATTCTTACAGTTAAAACTGCATCTGATCGTAGAACAACGCTTTGATTTGATTGTTTGTTCAGTTTCTCTAAACACTTACAGGCTCGTGTGGAACGCCAATGACACTGCTAAGTATACTGCTCCTCCTCCTAAGTCCCATATTCTGTCTCCGACTGAGTTTGAGAAAGACCTCCTCGAGAGTGTCCAGTCTGTGCATCTCCATCAGCCTCGTCGGCGACTCCTCGGCCAGGAATCGCCCGCTCCTCATCAGTCCAATGATTCCAGCCTGTCGTGTCTCCTCGATATAGTGAGTAGTAATGATGATCGTGACCTTTCCGTTCTTCGTGATGTGCACCAAATGGTCCCAGATGCTCTGACGAAGCACAGGATCGACGCCGACCGTCGGTTCGTCCAGGATCAGAAGTTCCGGGTCAGCTAGTAAGGACGTCGCCAAGGACACGCGTCGCTGCTGGCCTCCCGACAGGTTTTTCACGAAACGATTTTCCGACGGCAATTGCAGGAACTGAAACGAATCCACCGTCAAATTCGGACTCTGACGTAACCTTTCGTCGAGCGACGCTTTACCTTCAGTAAGAATTCAAGCTTGTCGTCGACCTGCTCGGTGGTCATTCCCGCGCACCAGCCGAAGAAGATGAAGGTCTCGCGGATGGAGAACTCGCCGTAAAGGGCGATTTCCTGAGGCATGTAGCCGACCCTGGGCCCGGGCACGCCGGAACCCTTCGAGCCCGGTCTACCGCCCAGTACCCATATCTCGCCGGAGTTGAGTCGTCGACGACCGACTATGCAGGAGAGGAGGGTCGTTTTGCCGCAACCGCTGGCGCCCAACAGGCCGTAGCTGGAAGATGAAGAAGCATTGTATCAAGCGCAAGTAAAGCTATTTTAATAGCTACCCGATTAACCGATATTTATTGCTGTGAAGATTTATCTGTCACCAGTATTTGATCATTAGTCGCGCGCAATGCGGGCTGATTTGAGTAATATCCCATAAAAGTTGCTAAGTAATTGACTGCTTTTGTGCGATAAATTATTGGAATCGATGCCAATCTTAGAACTTTAATAACTACTCGAGTGTCTGCCATTTTTAGACCTAAAAAGTTATTACGAAGCTATCGACTAGAAGTAATATAATTGTAATAGTTATAAATCAAAGATTGTCTGCTACACGTAAGAACTTTTAGCTCGCTAATGAGATAACGTAATTATAATCGTTGAATTCAGATGAGCTTTTGCAAAGGAGCACTCAAAAGCATTGTAAGAAATTAACCTCTGCGGTTTTTATGAACTTCTATCAAAATAAACGCCTATAAACGTACTTTTACTGCACCAGGAAATATTTTACCGATTCCAATAATAAGATTAATCTTGTTTATTGCATAAGTAAATCATTTTTTTCTTACGATTCTTTATTACGACAATTATTTAGGTTTACGCAAAAGTTAATTGTTTTAACCATTTCCCTAATGAAATTCGATGCTTCCTCTAGTATTTACATTCTATTAATCAATCTCGGCATGTAGTACACGATTGGCGTTATTAAGATAATAACGATAATTATGTTAAGAATGCTAAGTTAATCTAGCAATTAACGAGTACAAGTTGAAAGAAATAATATCTTGCATAACTTATACCTTTAAAACAAAAATTGATGAAAAATATACTACTATGAATATATAATATGCAAAAAATACTTTTATGCTTCTCATCACTTTAGTCAGTACAATTATAAAATGATTTCTTTAAAACTTGAGTATTTATAGCGTTCCTGCTTTATTCAACGCATTTGTTTATCATTTCCTGCGGCGTCCGCGTGCTGCTCTCAATATTAGTAAACATGTATGCACTCGGAAAGATTTATAAATCCGACGTACTCGTCGGCGATGCATACTCAGACTCGAAATTCTTTATCAAAACAAGGAAGTCACCCGCGTGAAATTCGACAAGACATCGAAATCCAAGCGATCCCCCGCCAAACTCAAAACTCGCCTGCGACGATTTATCAAACCGCGCGCGAAGCGCCTGGCTAAGGTCCTCATCTCGAGCGACCTCGGCGCTTTTTCTCCATCAGTCATCCGAATCGCGCGGACGACGGCGCGAGAAGTACGTGCGCCGGTTTTCTCTTCTCCTTCCTGGTGCGCCTCGGCTTTTACCGTGACTTTATGACAAACAGATATTACGCTGCCGCGGATTCGTGTTTTTTTTTGCGGGTCATTCGCTTTTTTTGCTGCTCGTTTTGCCGCGGATTTTCTTGTCGACGAGTTTTTTCAGAGCAGCGACGTCGACGCGAGAGGCGATTGAATTGCTAAGCTATTGCTAAGTAAGATATCAGCGATTTGACGTTTCTTTTTTTTTTAGTTTCATAAGTTTTTTTTTTTCGTTACTTATTGGGATCGAGTTTAATAAGATTACAAATATAGTATAAGGTACAAAATACTGGTGATAATTCAAAATAACGAGTAATAATGTAATATGTAATCTTATGTAACGAGAATTCCCATATGGGATCGTATTATGTTCGAAATATGTTGATCGTTAGGAGTCTTTCACTTTCAAGGACGAACATCATCTAGTGGAGATCAATTGCAACTATATTTATGTAACTTTATTTCTTCTATTATGTAACCATACCGAAACGTAGACGTTGTATGTCACCTGTCCCTAATTTTCTTTTTACTCCTTTCTTAAAAATTATTCATCGTATTTATAAAAGAATTTTGAATGCATGCAATCTGAAATATTTTAATAATTTTGATTATTCAAACTGAATAAACAGTGAAAGGTACGTGACTTTCTGCGTTGCAAGATCTCAAAATAAATTTCCATTTGTTTATAAAATTGGAGAATATGGAATTGCAGTAATAAAGTGCAAGATAATAATCTTGATCATCCTTATTAACGCCAGTCATAAAACAATTATTAAAAATTGAACGATAGTCTCAGTAAAATATTGAATATCTTTCACACTTGCAAGTGCAAGTGCACAATTATATCAAAATATAAAAAATTCAATGTAAGATTTTTTTTTTAATTTCCCTATTTACCGCGACCTCTCACTCTCGGGTATTAGCGACAAGGCAACTATTTTACCAGGTACTTGGAATACGTTTTTACAACAATCATTCCTCTACGGCGGTCAACGATCTCAATTTCCGCCGCTAGTAAACATTTTCCGCGAGAGCTCGGAAAATTTCGACGAGCAATAATTCTCCGTTTCCTCGCCTCGCGCGAAACCAGCAATCAATCAAATTACACGAGGCGCCCCGTTCGCCCCTCCCCAGGCGATATACTCACATGGTCCCCTTGGGCACGGTCATGTTCAGTCCGTCGAGGATGACGTTGGGGTTGCTCTTGGGCCCGTACTTCTTGCAGGCCCTGCGCACGCAGACGGCCTGCCTGCGCCGCGTGGCGACGGTGGAGGCCTGCGTCTGGAACTGGGCCCGGCGCGTCTTCAGCTCCAGAGAGGCCGTCGGGGGCGCCGGGACCGGCGTCGCCGCCGTCGGGAGCACCGCCGGTGCCGCCGTCTCGCTCGCCGCCGGCTCCATGTCTGGGGGAAGGAGAGAGCGAGTTTATTAGGATTTCTCGTCTCGTTTCGTGCGATGAATTGTTTGACAGGCATTTTGCTGCTCAAGAGCCGGTGGGTGTTAATTGGTAACATTTTTTTTTTTTTTTTTTGATCTTGAACAGAAGTTTCATTTCTGCTTTTGATTTTTATTACTTCACGGAACCAGACGCAAGGATTTTGGAATGTTCGACTCCGGTATACAATCAGCGACGGCGGTTCACCTTCAAATTACCTACATACAAAGGCGCACGCGTAATTGCGGTAAAAGTTTTTGCGTTTCCTTTACTATTCACTTCCAGCCGATTACCAAAAGAAAATTAATCGCCACTACTTATCCATTCACAATAATCCAAAACCTTAAAACGTCTAAGCATCCCATTCGTCGCCAAGCCTCTCATCCACAGTTACACCGGCTCATCACTCGCCCGTTACCCCCGTCAGCATGCACAACTCTCCCCCAGCAAGGCGGTCAGTACCTCGGACAAGAGGCGCCGGATGCGCCTCCCCGCCGCGCGGCGCATCCGGCGGCGCGAGTTGCCCAAGAGGGGAAGCGCGCGTCGCGGGGTGCCGGCGCAATAATTGCAGAGAGGAGTCATAATCCATCACAAGTGTAACGCTCGCTCATTAGCCTCGGTGCCGCAATCGCGAGGGAGGAGCGCGCCGCCGTTCCGCGCGTCTGGAGAGCGCGGTTGAGGACGGCGCGCACGCGCGGCAGTCGGCTGACCCGCTCGAGCGCCAGCCTTTGCGCTTGGACGATGCCTTCGTCGGGATTTCAGGCGAGGAGCGAACGGCGTTGCGTTTATTAATTGGGGAAGTGGGAGTCGAGGGAATTGCGCAAGGTTCGATGGTGGTCTTGCGTGTAAGACGCGGTTTTATGGGGGGGGGAATCGTTTGTAATTGGTGAGTAAAGGGATAGAATGGTTATGTGGCGAGACTGTAAATAGGGGAATGCTGACGCGAACATAACTGATCGGTGCTGCAATCGGTTATCTTGTACGTTATATTAAACTTCCCAAAGAAATAACTATACTTTTAAACTGATCAACATTTTCTTTAAAAGTACTTCTACTACGAGAGATCCACTTATTGTCAACCTAGTCGCAGCTTAATCGCAAATTATACAAATGAAATCATGGTGCTTTTAAAAAAAAAAACTGTTCAAAGTATTGAATTTTAATATTCCTGCAAGAAAGTGAGAATTCTCTGAAACTATAGTTACTTTATAAAGTAACGAAGAGAATGTCAAACGCATGCAATTATCGTTATCCCCCTCGAGCATCTACATTATTGTTTAATTAAATTTCTATTCCAAGCCCGGGACTCCAAACCGCACCTCGCTCAGTTAACGAACTCGCCGCAAAGTCTCTCACGCGATAATGAACTTCGGCCTCGGCGCACTTCTCCCGCGAACGATCTTCGCGCCATTTTTATCACAAGAACATTGATCCTCGTACGGCGACGCGAACAATAATCCTCGCAGGAAGTCCTCTCTCGTCAATTTCAACGGCTGCAATTAAGCGTACGCAAATGCGGCGTGCTAAAGATTACCTGCTATTCCCTCTTCATTTCATTAAAAGCCCATTAGCGCTACGTTATAATAACATCGAATTTACGGTTAATAACTGGATAACAAACCGGACGAGCGGAGGGGACACTCTTTTCTCGGGGGGATATATAATCACCGGTAGAAATGTAACCACCGTCGTAAACAAACAGACGGCGGCGGGCTGCTAAATTATAATCGCACGCTAACTTCGTTACTTCGCGCTTATTACGGCCGCGGGAGGGATTATTAGCCACGCACCGTGCAGAATTACAGGACACGCTTATACCAAGTGCGGGAGTTTCGTGCCGAAAGTGCGCGCGTGCGCGCGCGTTCACCTGCGGAGCGGATCGTTGCGCAACGGATCGGATTCGACGGTGATAAAATATTCGAAAGTAAAAACGGCTCGGGGGCAAGAAGTGGCGAGATGTACCTTTTTCATTCTCTTCCTGTTTGTACTGCCTCGAGTGTCATCTCGGTGGTTAAAAACAATAGCGTTTTTTTCTTTTTTGCCCCGAGGAGGAAAAACGCACTTGTCCCGCGAGAGTAAAAAGTCGACGAAAAAGGGACAAATTGATTCGTCGTCGGATTCGTCGGCGCGAGCTGGATTATGTGATTATGGAATTCGTCGGCATTGCATTGACTCTTTGAAAAATATGGTAAAGAAACATTTGTAGTTTCAGGAAATTCTCCATCCTTTGCTTATTAGACAGATGCTAATATCTGATAAAAGGTTATCGTTTTGTTTACGATTCCATAATTAAGTGTTTTCGTAATGTCTTCATTAACATACCGACTTTGTCGAGGAAAAAAAAAAAGGCATTCACAACCACATCGAAAAGTCTCAATATCTTTCTCCACTCCCGGATCGCAGCAGCGAGCCGACCTGCGAACCCGCGACTCGCGAGAAAACATCCCGCCGCGTCGAGTTCCACTCGCCGTCTCCGCGAACCCAATCCCCTCGATTGTTTCCTATTATCGAAAGTCGGAAAAATCGACACTGTAACAAAAGCCAGGACCCATTAAGGTGCGGGAAAGGCTCGATGAGGTAATGCTCCTTACCGGATTTCGTGCACTGCACTGCGCGCGCGTGTGTTTTTCTCAAGTGACGTAAGACCACGGGAGAGATGAAGCATGCGGGACTCTACGGGCAGCTCTCACCCGGAGGGAGAGCCGGTTTTTACGCCGGATAATCGCGCGCGCCGCTCGCGTGAATTATACGCCGCTCGCGTGAATTATACGCCGATCGGGCGGACAGAGAGAGAGAGAGAGAGATAGAGGAGAGATTCCGTGGATTTGCGGAAGGTGGCCGTTGACGGTTTGACGGAGGGAGTTGGAGAAGCTTTATTCTGGTGCTCGGAAGTGATGATTCGATTGATAATCGAGTCTTTAATTTGTGTTGATCGGTCGAGCTATCGCGTCGTTTATTGTTCCTGTTTAATGTGAACAATTTAAAGCTAATTTGTATTGCTTTCGAGATTGAAGAATGAAAAAATTGTAAATTTTATTTGCTCGATATAATATTGTAAAGTAGTGCTGTAAGATTATTTTTACACAAATTAAAGATTAAGTTTTGTAAGAAAACGCGCTACTTTATACCACATTTAAGGAGTGAATAAGTCTATAAAAGCATAAAAGGAATACATATACCGAGCTCTTGCAATAACCAGTTTACTCCATTCACTTGTTTTCCATTGGCTCATTACTTATCGATCAAAATATCGCCAAAGTTATAAAAATAACCCCTTTACGTAATGGCAATTTGCGTTACAATGATATTTTCTAATTTACGAAGCGATCATTACTTCACGTACATAAATTTTTACCTTAAATTAATTAAACGCAATTACGGCTTATTATATATTAAAAAAAAGCTCTAAGAAAAGCACTTATTCCCAGACGCGATGACATAACAATAAAGTATCACTTTCAAGCGCGCACGCTCGAAAAATCCTTCCTCGAAACTAAAATCGACACCAGAGGCCAGCGCGCGGCGCATTGCCCAACGGGTCGATTCGACGGCGAGCGATTCGCCTCATAATCGAAAATAAGCCGGGACTAAAGTATTACCGGATCCCCGCAGCCTCTTTCTAAATATTTATGTAACGCGAGAAGCGGGCCCCGGTCCGGCGGGATTCCTTCCCCCTCCGCCCGCGAGCGGTCGCCGCCGCGCGTAACGAGCCGATAATCGAGGCGCGCGTGCAGGCCTGCCGGCCGATCGAACGACGTCCCCCGGAATGACGATTGGATAATTTGTTTGTCATCTCGCTTGGTTTCGCCTCGGCGCTTGACTTTTTCGGCAGAAGCGACGAGGTGACTTTTGGTATAGTTATTGGCTGATTTAAAATGCCGTAAATAAATATTGTTCTCAGTTGATATTTCGCCCGAACGGTTTATTACTCGTAAACTGTTTGTGGAACGAGCCGATCGCGAGCTGTATGATTATTTTTTAGATTTTCTTTGTGAAAAAGGTGATCTCCCGAGGTACGACAGTTAAGTGCCGTTCGTAGATCAATTACAGTGTAGTAACCAAAAGAAGAAAGAAACGTTGGCTAATTGTTCTTAAAAGATACTTCATACGAGGCTCTTAAATTTGCATTCTAATTGCAACTTTTACGAAACGAAATGGAATACTTTTAAGAGAATTCAGATTATGCCATAAAATATTGCGATTTTAAAACAATAGTTTGTTAATATTCTCATTTATACGATTGCGAATACAATAAATCAGAATCAAACGTCAAGGACAATCCGATAAGAAGGACTAATGGTGGCGTGAGTATTAAATATGAAATGATTAGTTGCACAATGCCAGCAGCTTGTCAATTAAGAAAATTAGATGGCCAGCCATAATTCAAAGGCCTTTAAAGCCTCTATTTATAGACGATCGGAGTAATGACAAGTTTTTCGTAATTCCCCCCGGAGGTCCTCGACAGCCATTCAATAACGCGTTTCCCCAAATTACACGACTCGATTTCTCATTACTTCCCGTATCTTACGAGCGCAATACGCTCGGAGCAACAAAGCCAAACATCATTACCGCTCAATTTTCCCAGCACGGCGGTAAAAAGCCCGACGTCACGAGCAAAAAGCAGGTACAATTCCGATCGCCGCCGCCGGTCGTCGATTTTTTTCCCCGACACGAACGCGATGACCGGGCGTAAAAATCGCCCGCTCCGCGCGACCCGCGCCGATCGGCGTCTGCCGCGAAGCCACGGAGATCGGACGCGGGCTCTTTGCAGAGGCGCGCGTAAATCTGCGTAAACCGGAGGCGGGAGCCGTCCGAAAACTCATAATGGGATAACGCACGAAAATCGACCTCGGTGTATACTCGCGGCGCACGCCGATTTCTCAAGCCGCGTGGGTTTTTTTTTCTTCTTCTTTTTCTTTTCTTAAGGCTGCGGCTGCCTCCGCTTTTGAAAAAGGCGGCTCTCGGCTGACGCAACGCGAATTCCCGGGGCGAGAAATATTGTCTGGCGATATTAGCACTGCCGATTTTGCACTTTGGAATCGGGAGACTTTTTTTTTTCGTCTCTCGGTCGAAGCGATGACTGGCATACATTGGCGGTCGTGATCTGTTGTAACGAGGGTTCGTGATTTTAAGGCGAGAAGATGCTTTCATCGATATTTTCAGATGAAGCGTCCTAATCGTATTTTGTTTAATAAGAAGAGCAGTATCAAATTATCGTTTATACCGTCGGATTGTGATACTTTTTTTTAAGAACGCTTCAATATTACAGTGATTAAATATCAATATCACGATGATTCAAGAGTGTAATATTTTAATAAAAGCTAAACGTAACCAACTGAAAAATATTAGATAGTTTAAATGCTGCTTCGATATTAATCGAAATTTAGCTGCGCAAGAACCTTTCGCAAAAAATCTCTAATTGAACGCATAAATATACGATTTTTTCATAGACCTTTTTGCTCGAACCTCAGCTCGTATTTTCCTAGTTTCATTATTTCTTCGAACTCAATATGCAATAAGTGGACTCGTACAATAAACAAAAAGAAACGATATGCGCGATTTTCAACTAGGCAAAGTCCAAATAAGCCGGGAAAATCCTTGGGTCACGCATTTCCTGAAAGCGGGTAACCTTAATTGCAATTTAAAATTCAAAATCGACCGTTGCTGCGGACTCGCCGTTTTTTCCACTAATTGCATGTCGAGTCTCTTAGTCAGAGAAAAACAAATTCCGTTCGGTCTCGTCGAAGCCGCTGAAAGGTTTTTCTTTGTCCATAAGCGCGCAAAATAGACTTTTAGTACTGCTATTAGGAGTTGATAAACTAATGACAAATGTCGCTTCGTCAAGATATTAAGTTTTTATGCTGATTGCAAGAAAGAGAGGGAAAAAACTTGTTGATTTCAATTCTAATTTTAATATTCTCTGCGTTTACAGCGAAATTCTAGTTCTGTATTTGTTCATGACTTCAATCGTAAAGGACGCTCAGTTTCAGAATTTTTAAAGGAAAGGCCAAAGATCCTGCACAGTTTTGGATAATCGTTATTTTGATAATACATCTTATCAACGTTATGAAAAAGTACTAAAAATTTCCACTGCTATATGAATATTATACTTAAACTTTTTAATTCTACTCAAAAAAGTATTGCAAATTGTTACCCTGTGTACATCATTCTTGCGAGTAATTTCTAACAGTATTCAAAGAAACAGAAAACTTGGTTTTTACTTGTCATGTTACACGTCATTTTATTATTCTGCAGCTTCTGCAATTTATGATAATCTTTTAAAATCGAAAGTTTAATCAATCAGTTTGCGCTACATTTGAATAAAATGCCCTGGAACTTCAGAAATCAGAAATATAATCAATGATCCATTCCGTACATTCACGTCAAAAATTAACCACCATCTTTAATGCAATTTGGCCAAAAAGGCGATCGCATCACGTTTTATACACTTTCTTTGCATGAAAACCAAGTCACTTCGATCACACCCCCGAGCCAATACCAACCACCGACCAGCGGGCCG
>JAWWEM010040908.1:0-13700 GCA_035582935.1 Ormyrus thymus
AATTACGAATTAGCGCGCGTTGGGTAATGGCGTAATGAAAGCGATCTTTTTTTCGAAGGCTAAGAGGGCTTTTGTTAATCAGCGCGACGGCCGCTCGATTAACGTCGGCAATGTGGGCTTTCTCCTCGAGGATTAATTTTTTTTCTTTTCAGTTTTCTTGCCGAGGGACACGTTTTGAAGGAAATTTTACGTCGAGCTTGTGATACTTTGATCTTAAAAATGACCTTTATGGAGGACAATAACCCGCTAAAATTGCAACATGTCCGAATGTCGAATTTCCCGCTCTTTCAGAATCTCAAGTCAAAAGTTGGGGTTTCCATTTAAAAAATCAAAGTCGACCTCAAACTGACTTTGATGATTTTCATGGCTCCTAGATCAATGCACAATTCAATAGACGCCATTATCCTTTTCCTCATTACACCCATCCCGGACCCGCGAATAATAAGGCGCCGAAGAAAAGTAGCCCAAGAAAGCGCCCGACAGAGTTATAGGCAAGCTATTAGCCTCTCGGAGCGGAGCGGGTACGTTCGAGAAGCAGCTCCTTTACCCGAATGCAATTATCCGGCAGGCTTGACGTGCGCGCGGGAGAGCGCGCATGTATATTCATGCCCCGGGAAATCATGGCGGTGACACAGTCATAATCGTTATACTCGCGCCGAAAGCGTTTAGTGCTTTTCCTCGCCCGGAGCGCCTTATTTTCCAGCGGCGTAATTGCGGTGCCGCGGCTGGACGGTCCGCCGGTCGCGGGCAGTTTCGAGAACGTGTTGCGTTATTGTTTTTTGAAAAGGTTTCGAAAAGCTTGACGATTTTTATGGTCTCGTTTTTAATTTATTCAAGGGGAATTTGCACTTTTCGCCGGGTAAATGGAACAAGAGCGGAATAAATAAGAACTTCAGCCAGTCGCTATTTTATGCATTCGTTCGGCGAATCAGGCTCATTCAGCTTAAATAAAACTTCAGCCATTATCATTCATTAATCTGCTTTACTATTTATCATAAAACACAGTAACGCAGGTTTTATTACGTTCCCTGTCGTAAGCAATTCACTTAGATCTTTAAGCTTAACGATCTAAAGTAACAACATTTTCATACCCGAGCCCATAAAGACGACTTCATTCTTTATGAACCAGAACTCGAACGTCGGAAAAAGCAGCTTCCCATAAATAAAGAAGCTAATCCTCGGCACCGCGGATCAAACGAAAAGGTCATACAAAAAGCGCGCATCGGCTTAAAATAATCGGCAAACGTCATCGAGAATCGCCCGGCGAATTAAAATTCCGTCCTCCTGGGCAGGTACGCATACCTCTCCAGCCGTGACGGCTACTTCGAGAGACGCCTGAATATTGAGGGCGACTCGCAGGGACGAGCAGCGACGCTCAAAGCGCGCGGAATAATTACGGATGCGCATACTGCGCGCGTCCGGGTTTAACGCGAGACAGACTGCGGTGACGCCGAATTCGGGCAGCACCGGACGTTTCGGACTGCGAATGGGAAACCTGGATTTTAAAAGGTCGGGTTGAGAAATTAAGAGTGAGAATGCGGGGTGAGCACGCGCAGATTTCTATTTTGAGAATTGGACATTTTTTTTACCTTCTTTAATTCTAATATAAATTTCTACAAGCTTTTATAAAATGCTCAGCAGCCGCGAAGGAGAGCCATACTCTCTCGGAAAAATGTCTCTCTTATACATCATCGCTTACCGAAAGTGCATCAACTATTCAGACTCAAAAATGCCCGCAGCCACGGTGCGCCTGGCGTTCTCAAAAAGAAAAAGCCGCACCTCGGACGTGCCCATAATAGATAATCCAGCCGGAAACTGCGACCGAGGTTTCCCCGTCGGCCGCGAGAGAGAAGCGAAAAACCGATCGACAGCCGCGGCGGAACGAAAGTAGGGAGGAAGAGAGAAACTCTCCCTCTCGAAAGAAGAACTACCCGCCGACCAAAGAAGAAGGAAGCAGCGCGGAGCTGAGCTCTAAGAATGTGGGCGGATACATTGTTTAAGAGCACGCGAAACATTGCTTCCCCCCCCCCCCCCGACCCAAAGTTCGCGAGAGGGAGAGATAGGAAGTTCGGCTCCCCGGCGACTGTAACGAATTGAATTTCGCATTTTCCGATTCGGCGATGCCGTCGCCGGCGCTCCTCCCGGCCGCCGTCAGTTTGAAAGTTCGAACGTGCTCTCTATGATTTGTGCATCAGCGCGCTGCAATTTCGAAACTTTCCGGCGGGCGAGCTCCCGGACTACCGATGAGAGGAGCGACTTTCCCGCGGACTTGCGCCGAAAGAGAGAGAGGGAGGCTCCGGCGTAGGTCTCTCGCGCTGACTAATTGCGCGTGCGATTGTCTAAGCCTCTCGCCGAGCGTCACATTGTGTCGGGGCGCGAGAGTGGGCCTTAGGCGGTAATGAGGTGACGAGTCTGCTGTCGGCTGGGAATTAAGCTTCTTTTCGGAATAAATTATTTTGTAAACGGCGAGCTTCGGCTGCTCGAGCCCGTTTAAGTTTGATAAATACGGTTGGGGAAGAAAAAAGTGCCTCTCCCGGCACTCGTTGCGGGTGAGATTGATAAAAAAATTCTCGACAAAGGAGGCGACTTTGGTCGCTGCGGTGTTTTTTATAAAGTGGTGAAACAAGAACAGCTCTATTGGGTCCAAGAGGTTCACACAGCTTATTGAAGTCTTGTCTTTGTAGCTTGCCTTTAACAAGTTTCTTAATAACCGCAAGAAAGTAGCTTTTTTTAGAGTACAAATAGCTGATTAATTGTTGCAGCGGCCCTAAATTTTTAAGTGAATGAAAAATTTTTTATATAAACTGGGGCATTCATTTTTTTAACTGATTGCCCAACACTTTAACTTATCCTTCTTTTTAAAATCTACTTTCATCAGATTCCCTTACATTTATGGAACAGTCAGTTAAAAATTCCTCTACCAGGGGACTACATAAAAAAACTCTCAATTGGCTATAATGAAACTAGCTGTCATAATCCGATTCGCGAATCAGTAACGAGGGGAGCTTCATTAGAATCAAATAAACTAGTTGCGCGAGTTTTCGATAATTTACAAAAAGTGCATTAATAAGATTTCGCAGCCGCATGCGGGTACTTCCAAGCTTTACTGCCCCGCGCTAAAAGCCATAAACGCGCATTTTCCGCACGCCACAGCCGTATTTATAAGAGTAAAAGAAGAGAGGAAAGGGAAGTGCGCGCGCGAGAGAGAGAGAGAGAGAGAGAGAGCAAGATAAAGAGAGTAGTGTACTTGCGGCGCAGCACGTTATAGGCGCATAAGCCCCCCCCCCCCCCGACTGCACACTTATATACCCGGCGCTTCCCTTGTTATTTACCTCGACGGCGATGTTGCGCGGGTTCCTGGCGGAGAGAAAGAAAGAGATAAAGGAAGAGGGAGCGAGGCGTTTTATTTGACGTCTTCGCCCTGTTATCGTGCCGGCGTCTTATTCGCGATGATGCCGCTGCTGCTTCTTCGTATAGAGTCACTCTCCCTTTCTCTCCTGTACTTAGACGCACATTTTTCCCTCCACTTCGTTTTCTCATTCTTTTTCTCCGCCTCTCGGCGACTCGCTCGGGAGGCAACGGCAGTCTCATTTTCTTTTCCACGAATGGGGGGATGATAATCGATTGCTTATTCTTAGATTTCCACGTTTCCCTTTGTCGCAATTAAGAAATTATTCGCTTCTATCGAATAATCTGTTATAATAACCACTGCAATAAATAGCTTGACTCGAAAATTTTTTCGAATAAACAATCTCGTTTGCTCTTCAAGAAAAATCTTTCAAAACGTATTTCGGAAGAATCTCTATTATAATTAACACGTACGAAATACCATCCCAATAGGCAAGCCGCACAGTTCTGCGCAAATCTGAACATTTAGCCAAATCCCCATCATAACCGCGCGGCGCACCGAAGCGACGTAAACCGTACGGGTTTCCATTAAATCATCTCCGAAGCATCGAATACGTCATCGCGCCGAGCGCGCGACGGACGGCAACAAAATGAGCGATCGCGCGTAGATTCGAGCCTCTCTCTCTCCTCTGTATAATGCTCCGCGGCGCAAAGCCTACATAATTGTAACGGCGTCCGAAACCGCAATCCCGGCCGCCCTTAAAATAACGACACCGCTCTGCCAGGGCGAAGCCCCAATGCATCAGCCCGGAGGCCGGAATGGCTTTCGCCCGCGAGATAACTGCCCGAGTTTCCCGTATCCCGTCGCGTACTCCTGCGAGAGGCAAAAACCGGCGGTGGGGGGAGAGTTCGCGCAAAAAAAGATAGGAAACCGAGAGGGGGGGGGAGAAAGCACGAGCGGCGGAAGCGCTGCTAAAGCCTTATCGGATTGTCCGGACCGGGTTTTCAATCGCGGCCGCGTCACTTTCGCGCGCAGGACTCGCGTAGGCATCCCCGTATATATATGTACGCATAGGCGAGCACACGCGCCGGAAGAATATAAGCAGGGCGTCGCGAGATTTATGACGTCTCGCTCTGTCCCGATCCCCCCCTCTTCCTATCTCTCCTTCTTTTCGATCACGAGTGTCTCAATCTCCCGGTAGCGCGAGCCTGTCGTGTATACCTCCTACATGTATACCTACATATATATATATAAGCTAGATGGCAAGCCCCGAGCGATAAAACACCGAGTGCAGGCGGACGAAATCGGTTGCGGGGGCTTCCCGACGTACACAGGAGAGAGATGCCGTCGAAAATAGACCAGCGGGAAGGAGATTGACAAAGGACAAAATGGCGCGGGTAGGCAGCTGATCGGGGAAGACGCGGACTGCGGCTATATGGGAAGGAAAAGCGGGAACGGCGGAGCCTCGAGCTCGACGCGACGACGCGCGAGACGAGTTTGAATATTCGGGATTAAAGGGACGCGCGGAATTTGACCGGGGCTTCGGAATAGAATTTTCAACCGCTCGTTGGACGAGCGAGTGTCTTCGTTTTATTTTAAGGAGATGCTTCAATGATAAGAGCTTCGACTGTTTATGAAGAGTGAATTATGAATATTTCAAATGAATTAAATTGGACAGTCTTATTTGACTGAAAGTCTTTGCAATTTATATTTATACCTTCTATAAGATAGTGAAATGTTCCAATGTGAACTGCAGACTTAACATTTAAAAGCCAGAAATAAATCTTGAATTTATTTTTAAGAAGAAGCATTGAAAAGGTAATGGCATCAATGTTAAACTACTTATAGTTTCACGGTTTCTGTTAGAGTGCAAAGTCGCCATTTTGATGGTACTTCGTTTAGATGAACCTATTTAGTACATAATAAGCTTGGAAATTACTTTCAAGCATGTCGCATTCATAGTGCTGGGTAATTATAAGTGCGGCCCCTTTAACTCTCTTTACCTCTCTAAAATGTGGCTTTTCAAATGAAAAGTCGACCCGCCCGCGTAAAATATGTATAATTATAATTTAATTGCGATAAAAAGTAGAAAATCTAACCACTGAAGAATTCCGAGCTATATGCAACCCAGCGGGAAGTAATTTGAGCGGCGAAAAATTAATAGACACCAAGAGCGAGACCCATAAAGCAATTTAGTTTCGCGAAAAATTAGCATTTCGATCGGTAATCAGCTTTTGAAATAGCACCTTTTCAATCCCTTTTATTAATGCCAAGGCTTCGCATTTGAACGTACAGTTGCGAGGCAGTGCAGGTGCAATTAAACGAGACCGAAAGATTTACGCGAAATAATGCGGACTCGCTCTGCAGAAAGGCACTTATGCAACGGCAAAGGAGCGAAAATTTCATACATTCTTCGAGTCGGCTCTCCCGCGGCTGCACTTTATTACCTCATTCGCGCCTTCTTAAAAATCCGCCCTTTTCCCCCCCGCCAACTCCGCGCGTCTCGCCGTCGCGCAAAAAGCCGGGGACCACATCGTTAAACTCGACTCTCCGCACAATAGCTTTTTTCTAACCTTGAAAAGCCTCCACATCTCAGCGCTAAGCAGCGTATTGCTCCCTGGCAGAGGGAAAGATCGCGCCGAGTGGGCTGCGGACTTTGAGCCTCTCGACTGGCAGCGCGAAAAATTAAGCGGAAGAGGAATATGCGAGAAGGCTTTCTTTCCGGCGGCGGGGATTGCGGCCGGCGGCAAGTTCTTTAAAAATTTATTTCAATTCTTGAGCACCGAAGACGACTAAGTTTTGGGGAGACGAAAATGATTTACGTCTCGTTTGCCGCATGGCGATTTGATAGAGTGTAATCAATTAAGCCGTTAATAATAATTAGCTTTCAAGCAGTTATTGCAAATGAAGTCCATCAAGATCTTTATCTGCGCAGAGAATTGCTGCACTAATAAAAATAATAAAATATTCCAATCTCTTATTCTGACAGTGTAAAGAAAAGTGTTGCAGTATATTAAACTGTCATATAAAAAGTCTACATTGTTTAATAAGCCACGCTCGACAATAAATAATAAAGTGGTATTTATCTTTCAAATAAAACGTTATGAAAATTCAAACTGCAATCAGCACTATGTAAATATCAAAAATGACTGTCACACGTCGTATCAACGTTTAAAGACCGCCTTGAAAATTGCAACGCAGCGGCCACAACACGATATCCAATTCTTCCAACGCTTTCAACGTACAAACATTACTCTCCCCCGGCCGCCCGACTCGCGGAAAGCGCGAGAAGCGCGGCCGGACGGACGGAAGAAGCAAGCCAGACAATTGGCGCTGCACGGATAAAGTTGGAGTGCAGCCACGAAGCTCTCTCGCGCGCCTGCAACTTGTGCGCGTCACATTTCATCCCTCTTCTCCTCGGCCGCGGCACTCCACTTCTTTTAACCTCTTTATCCTTCGCGTGTGCGCCTACTTTTTCCTTTATCGCTCCTCTCGCCCTTCTCCTTTTCGCCCCCCCCCTCGAGAGACCGGCCGAGAGCGGACGGACGCGCAATGCACGCGCCGCCTACGTGCGCCTACGTGCCTCGCGTGTTTACGTAAATATAACGCGTGCAATGAAATTAACTGTGAAGCAACACGCGCCCGCGCCGATTTCCAAGCCGTTGTTTTAATCATCGCGGACGGCTTCCCTTGCGCTCGCGGGAGAGCTGATTGCGGGGCGGCAGATTGAGAGCGCGTCTTGAAAAAGGATTGGCCGAGTCCGCTCGCAGGGATTTCAGGCGGTAATACCCCGGGAGAGGGATTTTAACGAAAGCCGGAGTCACTCCGACAGCGACAATTTAATCAGGCCCGGGAGAGCGGCGGCAAAAAGCCAAAGTCGCCCTTAGCCGAGTTAAATTTTAAATGTTCCTCGCATTCGGATTAGTTTGTGTTCTTGGCTGCGCGATTTCTAATTAAAGAAGTTTTGTAATAGCGTTAAATGTTTCAATCAGGTTTTTTTTCAAATAGGTTTTAATAAACGAGGATTCAACGACGGGGATAATGGGGATTTTCTATTCTTCGCGAAGAAAAGCAAGAATAAAGTCATTGAAATTTTACAAGGTGCAATTTTACAAACGAGAAAGAACTAATTGTGTACTAAATTTCTCATAAAGTTGGAGGACTACTACTGGGTAAAGCACCGAACACGTTTAATCCCAGTTGTTCCATAAAGTTATATAGCCATACAACTCCTATATTGCAATGTAACACATACGTGCAATCCCAACATACAATAAATACCATCAGTGCAATACAACGTTAAATACATGTACGGAGACACAGAAGTACTGTCCTTTTTATCCGTTTTTTTTGCTACTTCTCTGCAATTTTCATTCTAAATTTTACTTCGTCATAATCTGAAGTACCTGCGTTATAGTTATCGAATTTTCCATTAAAATTTTCTTCGCCGTCTTTTCCCTATATTGTTTTTGACGTATTTTTAAGTAAAAATACCTCGAGAAAAGCTTTTTTCCCAAATCAATACATCATCACAAATTAGTTTCGTTACGGCCCTTTGATCCTGACGTTAAATACTTTCCCAAATCAAAACAGCTGATCTACCACCGGGCAGCGTATTACGACGTGAGACAGGCAAAAAACTCCTACCTGGCGGACAGTTGCACTCGGGCAGGTCCCTCTTGAGCCTGAAAATGCCGGCGACCCCGTCGGCAGGTGCGGCGGCTGCCTGCTTCTCGATCTCGGCCTGGACCTCGCGCTTCAGCCTCTTCATGAGGACGTCGGGCAGCTCGCCGCCGAGGAGCTCGCGCTGCTGCTTCAGGTAGAGGTGCTCGAGGCTGGCGACCCGCTCCTCGAGCCGATGCTCGCGGTAGAGGAGCAGGCCCGAGCAGGCGAAACTGACCACGCACAGGACGCACATCGTCCAGTTGATCGCCGCGCTGCCGGCCGGACGGCCGCCCGGGCCGTCCTTCGGCCGGAACTTTTTCGGCACCGAGGCCTCCAAGGACCGGCTGCCCCCCTCGTTGCTCCCCATCGCTGCTGCCGCTGGGCTTGGATCCTAGTTTTGCCCCCTTGGCGCCCGACACTGAGAGAAGGTATGCTTTCTTTTTTTGTCTCTGTGTACGCAAACGGGAGGACTTGCGGTTACTTTGCTTGTATTTGATTGGATCGACAGGTTTTATTCGAGTGTGCTAATTTTTTATTTGATTAAAATGAAGATTTGATGCGGTTGGGCGCCAATTTTTTTTTTTTTTTTAACTGCTTAATTTGGAAAGTCTGATTTTACTTTAAAGAAGAAAAGATGAAAGGGTTATCGAAATGAAACTTTTGAAATTCAACTGCAGATCCTCCGCAATGCATACTTTGTAACAAAATAATTCATTCTTTAATTCATTAATAATGAACTTTCTTTAATCAAATTAAAGAACGAAAAGTCGGCTTATCTAATGTCAGAGAATTTAACGCAAAAAGCAAGGAATAACTCAAGGTGAATTATTGACAAGAATCAATTTGACGAAAATGATCATTACACTTCTCTCAGTGAGCTCGGCACTCCAGCAGCCCTCTCGCTTAACTGTCCACCCTTCCCTCTTTCTCCAGGCGAATCCGAGGACAGTCAACCTAAATCAGCCGGCGCGTCATATCGGGGGCGCCTCACACCACTGGCACGTGCGCGATTACTTCTGCTTATCAAGCGGACCCGGCGCAGGTATCGCTCTGCTCGAATTTCGCCGCCCTCTTCAGAGGGATCCCGGCAGCATTTTCCTTCCTTCCTCGGACGTTCGCTGACTCGGCGCCGAGGTCAATCGGCCGTTTTTCTCGAGAGCGCAGTCTCTGGCGACTCCGTGAACGTCTGTCCAGGAAGCGGAGTCGGTACCCCTCCCGCAAGGATTCTCTGACTGTCTATTCGCTCAAACGACGCGGTTCTCCACGTCTCCTTTTCATTTTCCACCGATCGCGGCGATCGATCGTTCGGCAGGATCGGCAAGGCGAGCGGCGAGCTCGGTCTCGGGAGAAAAGAAGAGCCGAGGGTCGCGACGACCGGGTGGGGGGAGGGTGCGTACGTTTCGTTCGGAACAGTCGGCTCTTTTTTCACACACTCCCGTTCGGCATCACACGCGCAACGCACCGAGGAAAAAGGACACCCAGACTCGCGCTCGAACGATGCTCGCGGTACGGCGCTCGCAGCACGACTGGATGTGGTGGGGCGCGATTCCGCCTCCGTGAGAACGGTCGAGGGGTTCGCTCTCTCGGGTGCTTCGGTTATTTCCGCCGCGGCTCGGCCGGAGCGCGACCGGAGAGCGGAGAGCGAGACACACACGGACCGACTCGGGAAGAGGGAGCGCTCGCTCGCGCGCGCGGGGATTTCTTCCGGCGCTGGGCTACTGTTCCGCGGCGCGCTAATTTCGAGCCGCCACTTGACATTTTTCGAAATCCGCGCCACTCCGTCTCTTCCTCCCCGCAAAGCTGCTTTTCTCTCTCTCTCTCTCTCTCTCTCTTTCGCTTTTTGCGCCTTTTTCCTTTGCTTTTCTCGGGCGCGGAGTTGGGGCTGTCTCGCGGTCGAGGCTTTCGACGGGGAAGATAAAGGGACCGTCAAGTCGAGCTCCTTGTGTTGCGAGAACAAGGAGATGCAAAGCAAGAGGTTTGCAAGCCTTCTCGAAGTAGCTGAGCTGGGAAAGCGCTGTAATGGTTCCAGGTGCGGTTTTCACTAATAGACCTCTGGGAAGGGGGATTACTAGAGTTTTAAAGTGTCTTTAAAAATCTCTAAGTTTGGAAATGATTGGCAGTTGGGGAGCTAAATAAGTTTTTCGGCAAAATGAATTTTAATTGTCTCACATTCGTCTGCATAGTCTTAAATGTTTTTCTAAGAACTTTTGATAAGATCGGAAAGGAACTGAGAAAAAAATGATTGAAATGAGCTACAATAATGTATTTATAAATTATGGCTTTTAACTGAAAAAAAATCGTACATTATAGAATCAAAATCAATTTATAATGTAAAAATAATTGCATAATACATACATTATTGAAGAAAGGATTTTATCAGTTTTTCTGTATTCAAAAAAAAATTCTTTCAAGACATTCAAATTTTTTTATACTTGAAGAAAATTTTGTTTTACTATATTGTAAAAAGATAAAATCATTTAACTTTGGAAAGTTTTATCAGCGCAACCTTACTACCACGATTATTAAAGTTGCAGCGTACATGTAGCCAATTATATACGACTACATTCTTTTTCATCTTCACAGACGTTCACTTTAAGATTAAAAAAGTCTTTTACAAGAAAACGCAGAGTTAAACGTAAGTTTGATGATGCATGATTGATTGAAAAATATAATAATTTTTAACAGTTACTTGGATAATGATGAGAGTAAAAATTTATTAATGCTTTAGTCATGAAGTACCAATCCATAAATTTTTTTAATAAAAACGTAATTTATAGTGATTTTGTTAAAATTGTTATTGCTTACTTGTACTTACTAGTACATTATGCACTTAGGAAGCGAAATTATAGAATGTCTCAAATCGCAAAACGGTCATTTCGCGGTCTAGGACAAAAAAGTATTTTCGCGAAAAGTCTGCGGAATATAGTTTTACTGTATTAAATATTAGTATTAAAATTCATGATATAAAAGTATACTACCTTTAAAATATTATACAGTAGTAATATTGTATAGCATAGTAATAAAATTATGTTACTTAATTATACAAGTATTTTTAATTAGCAATATAGTTAAAGGGTATCTACACACAATGCGTCCCTTTTAGAATACAGAAGAACTCTTTTGATGATAAGAAATTGAATTTTTAAGGTTTTGCTCTACCGTTGCCTGTAGAACGCACTAATTGATGAATTTTCATTCAGAGAAACCTAAAATTTTCATTCAGGACTGAAGCATTATCAATTTTTTTAATTTAGTATTTTCTAATTCAAAAAACTGATACAAATTTTTAATTTATTAATTTTTTTAATTTAAAAAATAGTAAAACAAAAAATTCGTAAACAACTTTAGTCCTACATGACATAAAATGACAAATTGAATTAAAATTCATCAATCAGTCGTTTCTGTAAATTAAAATTCAATATTCTGGCATCAAATAAATGTACAGAGTCGTGTACCAGGTCTCATTTGATAGAAAATCAAATATATGAATTAGTAAAATGAAAGAGTAGCTAAATTTTTGTTAAAACTATGCAAACTTATAAAAAATGAGTAAATTTATTATAAAATACTTGTTATTATTCGCAATCATGTAATGAAATAAGAAATTCAAAACAAAAATTGTTTAAGATATTAAGAAAATATTTATTATTTTCAACCTTTAATTTTCAATATTTAATACAATGTGTTATCGAAAAAGATTATATTCATTAAAAAGGGTATTTTCTAAGTTTTTATAGGCAGAATTATAAAAATTTATTACTACAAAGCAGATTTACACAAACATAAATACGAAAAGTCTATTAATCACTTAAATAAATCTCGACAAAAACACGACCGATTGCGTGTTTCGCGTGACAGATCACGCCTGATACATACTCCAAATAAACAGAGTAGGAAGGCAGTTTGTCAGTCACCCGTGCCCCTCCTTTTTTTCATCGCCACACACCGCTCGACGAAGAAAGAACTAAAGCAAGATCCATAGCTTGAGAAACTCTCGGCCGATATTTGCTCTCCGCCGACATCCGTTTCTTCCCTCGAAAAAGACGGAAAAACAGAGGGCTCTTCCTCCGCGGCCCCTTTGCAGCATCTCCGCGTTAACACCGTCCATCTTCTTTTCCCCCCTTTTTCGCACTCGCCCCCCTCGGAATACATTCATATCTCTCTCACCCAGTCCATATTCTCTCTCTTCGGGAGGGAAGCAGGAGAGACGTAGGCGGGCGATTAAAAAAATTCGGGCGCTCGCGCGCCGAGAGTAATTAAGCGGGTACAAGGATCCTTTCGACTCGCGACAAAGGGTCGCAGAGGCGCATCCTCGAATTCCGTATCTGCGGGGTGCGGGAACTTTTTCCCGTGTAAACTCTCGCGCCTCGGGAAACGTGCCAAGAGTCGCGCGCGTACCTTTCCACCGAGTCGCTCCTCTTCTCTTTCTAGTACGTGTCTGGAACACATCGCGAGAGAGAGAGAGAGAGAGACTTTCGCGAAGTACGCCGTGTGTGTACATCGACTCGCGCACTGTGCGCGCCATTCGATGCTACGTATGTGCCTCGTGTGCGATGGGACTAATTACGGGAATCGCTGCTGTATGCACTAAGAGATGCGTCTAAAAAGTTCCTTTATTTAATTTGAGTGTCGTTCAAGGCAACTCGCGCGATGTCTGACAGGAGAGAGCGCTTCTCTTTCTCGCCGTACTCCGGAGAGGAGAGTGCTACTGTTATTATTCTTTTTTTTTCAGCTTGATGTGATAGCCCCTCACACTGGAAACTCTGATTTTTTTCCATTCTTTTGGCTGTCTTTTTAATAAGACCAGCGGGAAATATAAACAGCAAACATATAATTTTTACGAGTTTGCTTATTTTTAAAACGGTTTTAAAAAATCTGAGGGACAGCGGATCATTTTTATGTGGCTTTTTACTGCATGTAGACTGTCAAATTATATATTTAGATACCTATAATTGAATCTGATTTTAAATATTTAAAAGAAAGTATTTAAAGGTAAGAAAAAATTATGTAAGGAAAAATAATTTATACATTTAATTTTGAATCGAGAAATTTTATTGCAATATTACTCATTTGACAAATCCTTTTAATATTAAAATATGGGTACTTGTTAGTAACGGTAACGCCACCTGTTGGTGCACTAAGAAAGTTGCGTTGCTGCTCGGTTGCTCATGACTCGTCAGCTCATTCATAATACTAGTAAGATAAAACAGGTGCTATCTGCAAAATTTTTTTATTCAATTTTAAAAAGTCGATAAGTTTTTACAGCATTTGACGTTCAATTTAACATACTTTAACAAATATTTAATTTTAATAATTAATTTTTTTTTTATTTTATTTATTGTATTGTAATAAATTTATTGTATAAAGAATACAAAGATGAGCAGTGTAACGTTTTGCTGCCCAAGATTACAATTAAAGTCGTTGACAGTCAATTTTAGTATGATACATAATTTTGTCATGTAAGTCAGTTTATGGTATTTGTGTCAGCTATCTGCAGTACATGTTGTCTAGAATCTTACAAGGAGAGTCAAATCCTGTTTGAACCAATTGATGGATTTTCATAAAACAGGGCTTAAAATCCTTGTTTTTTTGTGTCATTTAGGGTCAATGCTATTTACTAGTGCAATTTTTTTGATTTAGTATTTTTAAATTAAGAAAAACTGGCCAAAATTGACAATTTTTTATT
>JAWWEM010040919.1:0-13695 GCA_035582935.1 Ormyrus thymus
TCTCTCTCTCTCTCTCTCTCTCTCTCTCTCTCTCTCTCTCTCTCTCTCTCTCTCTCTCTCTCTCTCTCTGGACGCTGAGCAGCCGCCGGGCATCGATCGAAGTACGGCGCAGCTGCTGATGGAAGCCCTCCGCTCGTTAATCGCTCTCTTTGCTTTGCTGTAAATATTTTAGAGCTGTTTTTCTTGCCCGGACGGAGGGGGATTTACATCCACCAGCTTGGATTGGAGCCCTTAAATTTGCGCGAAAGCTTTTTTTCCGCGGAAATTAGCTTAAATCTATTGCGAGTGATTACAATTTTTTTTTACGTCGGGCGAAGGATACGGGCGAGGCGGAGCTTTTTCGACGAGCAATTTCATTTCGGTTCGTCAGAAAAGAAAAAAAAAAACAGATATGAAGGTTTTAACTCGGCTGAATTCATCTTGCTCATTAAAGTAACATTTTCAATTTACGCCGTTAAAGAAAGAGCTCTTGTAATTTCTAAATTTTAAACCTTTTAACTAATGAGAAAGTACTAATGTACCGTGAAAACTCATGAAATGATAATTCAACCGTGCCTGACGATTGAGGATGTTATTACAGTAAAGTACGAGAATATTCTCTCATACTTGATCAAGCGAACAAACATATTTAGACAAACCAAGAGCCCTGATAGTGATAATGAGTTATAGGAATTCAACAGTGTATTTGCAATCTTTTCCGATATTAATAGTTCGCGAGTACGAAGATAAAGATAGAAATCATTTTCTGATCGTTCGCACCAAGATACGGAACGTGTGAATTATGTAATTACATAATCTGCTCCGAGTAGTTATACACGCGCTGCAATTTGATAACACTTCAAGCACTATAACCTTGATTTCCAAGCCGTTACAGAAATAAAATCGAAAGATCCTGATAATATTTGATAATTTGTGAACTTTAACCTGCATTGGAATGTTTTCTATCTCGTACTAAAAAAAATGCATCGAATGTAGATTTTAATCTTGTTGACATGTTTTTGTTTATATTTTTACTATCGGTACAAAATTCTGCAGCGTCTAGATCTGATAGCATTCACGGCAGTTCGAGGAAAGAAAATTATGCAATTTTTTGGAAACTGCTGTCAGCTTCCTTTCACGATAAAAAGACAATTGTTACATTTGAAATCTCTAATTTTAAGCTGCGCAACAAAACTACCATATGAAAGTATGTAACCGTCCTGGTGATCAATACACCACGAGATCGAAAGATCGACGTCTCTCCCAATACGTATCCTTTAATTGGTCGGAAATAATAATTATCAAGCGCTGAGCGCAGCAGCCGCAAACGTTTTCGTAAACAGTCGGCAGAAATTCCGGTAGCCGAATCCCTCTTCGGAAAACAATTTATCCGGAGGGAGAGAGAGAGAGAGAGGGGCCATAATGAAACCGCTCGCACGCCGTATAACCGCATTTCCTCGACGATAACTCCCTCCTCAGTTCCTTTACGCGGAAAAATCGCTTGGTTCGCCAATCGAGAGTCGAATCGAGTTAAAACGTTATCGAGTTACGCGCGCAACGCGCCGAATAATTCGATGATTTCTGGATAAGCGGAGCTGCTCTCCCGCTCGCTCGGAGTAGAGGGTGAGCCGGGAAATTTACAGGACTCCTCGATGGCCCCCTTCGCGCGTTCGATTTCAGCGCGAAAACAAACCGAATAGAGCTCGGGGCTTGCTCTGGCCCGGAATGACAGAGCAATGACGATCACTGCTGCGCCTCTCCGGTGAGAGGAGTTTGGAATTTCAATTAAACGAGAGGAGCCGCCGCTTTTTCGGCCGTTGTAAAGAACGGGCTTTCATTAAAAACAGCCGAATTTAGAGAATGCTTTCGTTTATTTTAGCCGGAATTCCCAAAAGTTTCCCGCTCACTTCCGTATGCAGGACGGGATTGGCTGTCAACGAATGTTCTGTGCTTTCGGATTTCAGAATAACAGCTGGAAAGTCACACTGTTTTGTTTTAAAGTAATTATTCAAAAAAGCTTTGCCGTGTTTGTGGCAACAATCATTTAGAACACAAGTAGTATTTTTTTCAACGTCACCATACCACGATTGGTCACGTGACTTGGTTTGCAGATTTTTCCACGGGATAAAAGTACACAGTAAAAGAAGATTAAATATTTTATGTCTTTTAATATGCAGCACAATTTTAATCGCATTTTTCCATTCTGCACTATGAAATAAGCAACTTTTACGAGAGTTCCCAGAGTTAAAGTTCCTCGACTATGACATCGCGACGGCATGATTTTTAAGCTTCTATACATTTTACCCCTCCAACTTTCGAAGCAATTCAAGACTTCCAAAAGTTGGCAACGAAATTACGCTATGCTCTATTAAAACATAATTCAATTTTTTCCTCAGTTGGCTCGTTGTTCCGCCCCGAATTAAACAAATTCCGCGAAAATTTCGCGCCGCGCTGGTTGCTTTTTAAATTAAACGATAGCGGCGAAAACGGTCGCATTTACGCGAACGCAAACGCCTTTCCTTCTTTCCGTTCTCTGTTGTATTTGCATATTGTAATTTATGTTAATTTCGAAATCTCTCAAATGTCAAATCCAATAGCCGATTGCGTGCAAACATTCGAGAAACCTCAATGGAAACATCGTCCCACTAAAGTGCGATATCGAGTGCGCAACTTTGTATGGCCTTTTTATTTAAATTTGCCGTGCAACTTTTTTCACATACTTAAGAGCCTGTATCTTGGCTCGTACCGTTTAATTCAATAAAATGAACGTTTTCTTCGGAAAAAGTCGACCGATGGAATCTTTATGCTTTCGGGCAATTTTTAAGAATTCCTTGGGTAAATAGTTTACGTTTGACACTTGAAATTATCACTTGTGATTTGCTTGCCGCGGTGAAAAAGAAGGCAAATAATTTCTGCAAACGTTTTTCAGCGAGGCAGACTACATAAATCAAACAGCTCTGATAATGCGAATTATTGAATTAACTTTTATCTCTGAGTAATAAAATAAATACAAAACCGTTCCTTAGAAGTAATAATTGACTTAGACTCTGCGTAGTTATCAATTAAGTTAAACTGATAAAGTTATTATGAAACATTGATTAAGCATAAAATATAATTGACTTTAGTCTCCCAATCTAGAATTTTCATCGTTAAAAGTTGTTTTATAAGTCCTTCACGTCGATAAATTCCTTCAAAGAGAACTTCCGGAACAACCAGTTTATTATCGAATCATTCGAATTTATGGAATATCAATTTTCAAATAATTAAATCTTTTTTGATCTTAAAAAAAATTGATTTATTAATCTCTCAATAGTTGTTTAGTCGTTTAATCCAGTAATTCAAGATATGTGAGATTATTCGATACAGAGAAAACTCGCATCGGCGGAAACTGACTGATCGATAAGTATGAAATCACACCTGCAGGATAGTTATTTGCAGAGTTGCACGAGTTGTTATACAATAAATTGTCTCGATAATTCCATTTATTTGTATTGATTCGATTCTTTTATAACAAATAAAACAATGTAGCTGATGACGCGTTGACATATCAATACTACGTGAGTATAATAACGAATGTTTTAAAAAAGGATTATTAACAACTCATAAAAAATACATGAAAGTGCATGAGATAAATATAAATAAATATTAAACTGGATTAAATCAATTTTCATTTCATTTTCTGGATAAACTGAAATTTTAATTTTAAAAACACTTTTTACGATTCTGACAATATTTCTACAAAATGTATATCTATTGATATCTTAAACAACGTTAGATATAAATAATGTTATTGCACTATTCGGTTCGAAATTCTACATTGAAATTTCATATATTTATAAATTTGAAAATTAATAACAATTTATAACGGTATTTGACAGTTAATATTAATAAAATTCTTTTCAACAGTTTTTAAAATTTTAACCTAAAATTTTTTTTTACGTTTTACAACGTAAAAAATGCAAAATATGTTACAATTTTAAAGATTAATGTTCATGAGAAACAAAATATTGCTTAATTCTGAATTATATTTTTTCAACATTTTTGCAATACCATGAAATGAATTACTGTCATAAAAGGAGAATACATAAAAGTCTCTGAAAAAAACTTTTGAGCCATAATTCGACGATGTTTTATTTCAGCTCCACCCACATTTCCTCCAGATTTACACACGGCGCAAAAAAGCAGTCCGTCACCTCCGCAAAACTTGTTGATACCGCAGCTCCGAAAAAGCCAAAGTGCAGACAGCTTTACAAGCGGGACAAGTCCATCGCTCCGCGAAATGTGACTAATTGCCGCCGTGACTAATTGCCGAATAAATCGTCATAACTCAGTCGGCCGAATAGGAGAGGCTCGATAAACCCCTCTAAACAGCCGTATCTTTAGAATCGTGAATCACTCGGGAAAAAGCGATGAACTCGCAGTGCGCGCGGTGTTTTGCATAGTCCGAGCGTAAGACCCGCAGCTGTTGCTGTAGCTGATATCGACAGACGGCTCCTTCAGCGAGTGATTCATAATCTAAGAATCGAGTGTCCGCGGGAATATTTTTGCGGCGCGAGTTCAGCGCGAGAATGTCAACTGTACTGGACGTAATTAATGGATTAAGAGAAGTAGTTCAATGAGATGATGTGTGCTTAATTTATGCCGAGATTCCTTGCATACTTCCAGTTACTGTTTTAAGTGCCTTGGAATTTTTTGTCGGTATATTCGATATATTTCAGATGCGCCTTGAAATTTACGCTTGACTCTTTCAAAACCGGAATTTATTGTAACGGGTCGTTTGTGCAAAATGATTGTAAACAATGAAATGTACAACAGGATGAACGGATAATTGCCAAAATTATTTTTCTTATTTTATTTTCAATCAAGATTCATAAGCTTTCCTATCCGTTTTTAGACGTTAACAAGCACTTCTAAAGATAATATATCACAAGTAGATTTAATTTGAGTCTTAAAAGGTGAGAGTACTCTTACTGACTCAGACGCAATCGAGACGTTTTCCTCAATGACGAATAAAAACTTTGAATAATAAAAACTTCAATAAATCATCTAAAATGGTTTCAAACGTAAAGAATAAGCGATTAAAATCCAAACATTACACCGAAACTCACTCCTACCCCGAGACACGAAATTTCAAAAACTATATCTATCGTTAAAATATATCCGCTCATCAATTTCGACAAACCTCGCAATTCATAAGACTGCTCTTCACAATCAGAAGAAAATCAAGCGATGTCGTCGGCATTAAACCGACTGATTGCTGCAGGGAGACTTGATAAGGAAAAAAAAAGAAGCAGAAGCGGCGTCTCTCTCTCTCTCTCTCTCTCTCTCTCGCTCTCTCGGACTGCCAGCACTTGTTATCGCGACGTTCCTCGGATGCCGATCGCGTGACGTAACGACTCGAGCTTCTCACGCAGATTACGCAGAAGAGAGCCGCCTGCGCCGAGGAAGTGCGAAGCGCGAATGAATAAATACGGAAGCTGAGGGTGAATAACCCAAGTGAAATAAAGGAGGACGGCTGCGAGCTTCGAGGAGCGAGCTTTCAGCAGCTTTTATGCTGGAAAATTCCTTGTTGCTGGAAGTCTCGGCGAGGCTTTAAGCTTCTTCTTTTAATTGGAAACGATCCGAATGTTTATTTCACTCGCTCTTTTAAGAAGATGAATGAATACTTTAACGTTCAATGACTTTCTTATGTACTTTGTTGAGATTCTTAAGGCTTAATCTTTTTTTTTTTAACTTCTGTACTGTTTAGCTATCTCTTATGCTAATGCGGATGATTTGTATGATATTTTTCGATCGTGTAAAGTGTCTTCATCGTTGGGGAATTACGTACGACGTTTATTGCAGCGTCGTCAACAAATTTTCAATCCGGAAATCCCGCTGTTACCTTCTCATGACATTGCTTTATGCCTCGCTTATCATTTGTTTTTGCAAATTCCGCAGATGCGATCGCGTCGCGATTACTTTTTTTTTATACACAAATAGAAAGATAAGGAGAGAGCGTTCCACTTACTGATAAGTGTAGTTTTTCTACTTAAAAGACAGTTTTAAGTTTAAACGAATTTTATTATAAAGCCGCATTGTGTTTTGGAATAAATTTCAGAATATATATAATACGTCGTAAATTCAATGCAATTGTTGGAATTTTTATATTCGAATTACAGATTTATGCGATTCGCGCATTATTACGAATAATAATACGTACTCTAAAAAGCGACGTAAACGCAGAAAGTAGTCCATTATTTCGGTACACTATTTAACAATAATGCAAAATATAATTCTCTCAATTTTCCATGTAAAACTACGTCTCTCCAAAATTAAGCCCCTTCTACGGAAAAGCTTTAGGGTCAAAGAAACATCCCTCAATTAAGAGCAACCACACACTCTATTCTTTAAAAAACGATTAAAATTCAGGGCAAGGACCCGCTCCCCGAGGAAATTCGGCACGTTTACCTAACTTAATTCGATAATGTGGTACCGCAACATTTACATAATCATGAATAGAGATTAAGCCAATAGGAGTAAGCGCGGGGAAGGTGCTGCACCCCCATTTCGTAAGCATAGCTTTTTAAGCCCTGCTTACGCCGCTAAATCACGAGATGCACTCGTTACCGCATATCTTAGGCACGATATTGGCCCTTCCGGGGATCGATACGTCGAATTTCGACGACAAAGGCCGAAGACGCCACTCGCATTGTTCAAGGGGCCCTCCTCTCTTCTCCATTAGGAGCCGTAACGAACTTCAGGACTAATCAGCTAAAGGATAGTGCCAAGGTGGCTGTTTCTGATGCATAAATGTAAATATATCAAAAGGGAGGGAAGGCTCTTTGAACTTTGGGAAATTCCGTGGCTTGATGAAGTGGTACTCGCTGGATTTTGGGAAGATATTGTGAAGGGGTTAGTGTTTATTTTTCAAAAATAAACAAACTCATTACGAATAATCAATTCTTTTATACGATCAAAAACTGATTTTTACGATAACCGGGCAATGTAAAATTCTTAAAAACGTCATTACAAAGTCCATTGAACATACAAGCAAATTATTATCTTAAAACATTTTTAAAGATCTTAATCATTAGATAGCTTGTACAGTTCAAGTGTCTTATCGCAAATATTTTGAAAAGCTCCAATGAAGATTTATTTCAAGTAATTCCAAGCAATACTCTCCACAACGTCCCTTATCTCCAACAAACAGCCGGAATTGCATAGTCAACGCTAAATTTAAATATTCCCGAAAATAGCGCCAATTTTCGTTTATTAATGAAAGGTAACGCGCGTAACGAAGGCCCTCGATATTCCGGCGAAACTCGACTGTTTACGAGTGGCCCCGTCGCTTTGATCAGAAGTAACGCCTTGACCGGTATCTCGGGCCGGGCGTCTAATAAATACTGAAATCAGAGAGCCGCTAATTAATTAGCGTCAACTTTAATAGGCCGCTGTCAGCGCGTTACGCTTGATTTACTCGCCCTCCCGCTCGCCGCTGTGTTTACACGGAAAATTGACGGGGTGCGTAAGGACCATAAGTCAATTAGCCTCCGCAACGAGGTTTGCTCTTATTTAGGGCAAAAGTATAAAACGGCCGTTGATTTTGCGCAATTTCCCGGGAAAGGATTTTCTTTTTTTGTTTAAGAAATTCAAAGAATGGGAGTATCAGTTGGGGATATTTTCATAGAAATTGTAAACGTTAAAGCTGGCAATTTGCTTCACATTGTTTCACAGATTCTGTTTTCATGATGCGGGTGGATTTGAGAGTTAAGAAATGCTTTCGTTGGATATACTCCTGTTTGAGGCATATTATTACACAGTTGATTTAATTCTTGTGCAGTATACTGATCAAGTGAATCCCTTTATGGCCTGAATTATTTCCATTTCATCATTCTTGTGATTCCAGTAATACTCGGTTCGCTGATCTCGAATATAGAATTCGAGTTTCGAAATTTTGCAATTTCACTATTGTAAATCGAAAATCCGTCATTTTGGAATAAATTGATTTTGTTTCGGCACAGCTTGCTTTATGATTACTTTTCATTAGATTATACAATAATACTATAAATAATACTATAAAAATTGCAAATATTTCAATAAAAATCACTAAACTTTCTAATAATGCAAGCACAGACTGTCAAAACCCAAAAAATTACCGTACTTTTTAGTTAAATTTTACTGAAATTTCAGGAACATTTAATAAAATTAAGCGAATTTTTACTAAAATTTCACGGCAATTTTTTGGGCTTTGGCAGTTTGCGCTCGCTTTTCTAAACAGTATAATAATTTCGACCTCGACTTTTTCCCCGCGTGCGCTGCGCAAAAAACGACTGAAATTTCCGCGCATTCCAGCCCGCAAGAATGAAAAAGAACGCGTCGACCGCGCGGGGCTCGGGCGCACATCGCACCCCCGCCGCAGCGAGCCAGCCGTTTCCCTGCCAAAAATAGCGCATCGACGTAGGAGTTCCCGCGCCGCGTCGAGTGTCTGCTTGCGTCACGGCCGCTCAGCTGATCTTCGACTCTCGAGGCGCGCGCCGCGCCCGGCATTAATCACCCGAAATTTCTTCGGGCCGCTGTTTGTTTTGCCGGAGCCGCCGTGTCAAGGTGCGCCCCGTCGGAATTTCTAATTTTAGGGCAGCCATCGCGTGCAAATTGCTATTTTCGAAGCCGCCGAGCGGCGCCTGGATTATTATTAACGGGGCTCCGGCTGGATGGCTCACTTTTGACGGTTGGGGGCTTGCAATTCTGCTAATTTGCGACGCGTCAAAGCACAATTTTCCCACCCGAGCGTCGGGAAAGACAAATTTCGGGATTGCGCTGACAAAGTTACTTACTAATTTGCCTGTTTTTGAGAACAGGCTGCTTGGGAGTTCTCGAGCACAATAAAATTTTGTTGGAGCGAGAACAAATGCACCCAAAAGAGGACAAGCATTTTCATTTTTAGAAGAAAACCAAATGTTTCAAACTATAATTTAGAAAAATTTTCGTCCAAATGTTTGCTGTAGCGAATAAAACTTGAGATTTGACACAACAGGTAATGAAAAATAGTAATTACTCATGAACACGCAAAAGAGCGAACAGTTCACCACTGAAAAGCAATGAATTTCGAAACAATTCCACCTGATTATCATAAAAGCCCTGCAAGCTCTCAATCATCCGTAAAAGCTCAAATTCATAAACACGATGAATCCATGATCATCTCCTTTTCAAATATTGACACGTTATTAAGCGATCGGCACTCCCTCTCTCTTTCGCTTTCTCTTCCATCGGTTAATGAAATAATTTCCGTTTCCATTCGCGTCGAAAAAAGAAACCGGGGGAGCGGCTAGATAATTCGTAGAAAAGCTCTCGCCGCAAAAGGGTTAATCAACCGGCCAGGCGCTGTTTGCATAATTTTCCTATCGGGCTAAAATTCTGGAACGGCCTGTTTGAGCTTCTTTAATTACCGTCTAATCGCGCGTGCCTTTTTCCCCTCCCGGCACGCTGGCGCATCCAATTTCGCCGATGGAACCAGTTTGCGAGCCGATAGAAAAATTGTTTGCGGAAGCTAATCGGCCCGAGCCGAGAGACTGCAGCCATTGCCGATAAGCCTGCGTGCATCAACTGATTAGGTAGTTTCAAGCGGTTTCGTAATATCGAGCGGAGATGAGTAATGTAATATGAATGATGCTGCCGTTAGTAGCTTGTTCGATCGAAAAATTTCATTCGATAATGAACCTGGGGATACTATAGGATGATTATTTTATGAAATTACTGATTTATTTCATCGAATTCTGGAAATTGTTTCAAATAACGGTTGTTTAATCTTTACTTAATTAAATTTTTCAATTCAATAGAAATATTTCAGTGACATATAGTAATAAAAGTAATTGTCAGGAAAATCATGATTTGAAATGTTTCGCAGATATTTGGTTTATTATTGTTATTATTTATTTCGTTTCAGTATTGTTGAAAATTTAACCGTAAAATATTGTTCGAATCATATCTGTTCTCTTGTAAACATTGGAAAATTCTTGAAATTAATTTTTATGGACTTATTATTTATGAATAAAATAGTTTTTACATCGATCGTTATGGGCTCAATTAAGTTAATTGTTTAAGTTAAGTTAATTTCTTAGAAACCATTGTTTGTTCAATTTGGTAATTTATCAGTCTATACAGTGCCCTACATAAACAACATTTTAATTACTTTAAAAGATTCTTTGATCTTTCTTTCGTAATTTTTTAAAATTTATACTCACCGTGAACAATTTGTAAGGTTAGAATTTAGTAGAATCCCGATTAAAAACTAGAATCTTCACAGCAGATCGTCATAATCCCAGTCGACTGATGACTAACAGCAAAGCCACAGTCCGCTCTACTTCCATCCTTTGAAAGTACACCTCGGCTAAAAACCGCCAGAGATAAGAAAAGTCATAGAGTCGCGTGAATCACGTTTTCCGCCGGGCAAAACATTCTCAACTCGTCCGACGGAGCCGCGGCGATAAGCTCCAGCTTCGAAACAAATTAATCGAGCAGATGCGCGCGCTCTAAAATCACTTCGAAAAACTCGAGGGCGGAATGTTCATTAGTCGGCACAATGATAAGTCGCATTCGACGTCGGCTCGCTTTGAAGCGCCGCCCGGCGAGGAAATTCAGCCGACTCAAAGCCAGCGAATGCCCCCGATTAAAAATTATATATAAGGAATATAATTAAATTTAATTAGCCGGGCGCATTAGAATTTGTTAGATAAGAGCCTGGACTCTCTCTCTCCCCCCGTAAAAACCTACCACTTAAGTATGCGTACGCAGCTAATTCGCCGAAGAGAGCTCGATATGCGCGAGATCGACTTATTTACAGAGCACGTAATAATCCGCTTGGAGTCTTATTATCGATTGTGTCAGGTTTGCAAAAAATTTTTTTTCGTTTTTTCATTAAAATTTTAGATGTTTAGTATTCCTTCCTCCTTCGTTTAGCCGCTGTTTAGATCTACAAGAAACTTAAATCCAAAAAATTCTTGAGAAAATTAGTTGATAAAAAAGATATATATATTACAATTCTGACAATAGTGCAACATTTTAGAGAAAGGACTTGTTTTGGTACAAGCCAAGCCAGAATAAAATCTTTACTGTCTGTTGAATAAACAAACGAAAATAAATCCAAAACCTATAGCTTTATCCTAGCAGAAAACCGAGCTTCTCGGTCATTTTCGACAATAAAGCCGGCAGCACCGGTAAATCAGTAAAGCACGCAGACAAGCCCTTAAGCACATTATCAGGCTGCGTTTCTCGTATAAAAGAAATTTACGAGTGGCGAGACCGCGAGCATAAAAGTCCGGCAAAAGGGGCGCGAAAAAAGCGCGTGCCCGAAAAAAGCCCGTAATCGATTCTCGCTCCACCGCTGCCGCCGCCGCCGCGCGAGAGAGGGAGAGCAAACAACGTGCGCCGAATAAATTTCAACCTACTTCCACGCGGGCTTTTTGCCCCAGTTCTTAAAGTTCCAGCCGCGCGGCGGCCCGTCGGCTTTAATTAAATGACTCCTCCGCGCGAGCGCGCCGCTGAGAAATCGGTCGGGCGCGAGGAAATCGAGATCGGCCGGGGCGGGAAGAACCGAGGCACGCAGTGTGCGCGATGCGTCGACGCCCTGGCCGTTCGCCTTTTTGCCGGGGACCGAGCGCTTTTTCCCGAGCGGCTCTTTCGCTGCGGCGAGGCTGATGGCTCGGCGGATGGGTTAGATAGTCATTATTCGTAGTCAGTAATCATTTTTTGTAATTACTGCAGTTTTCTTATTATTGCAGAATAAAATAATCATGATATTTAATCAATTGTATTCAAGACAATCTTTCCTTTAAAAGTTACAAAAATATTAGAACCAATTAATTCTGATTAAAATTTATAAAAATTTAATTTATTCAAGCTGAATTAATATTTTCTACAAGAAACGTAATTACTTATATTAAGAACAGTAATAAAAATAATGGCTTTCTTTGTGCTTCATAAATGTACGCGTTAATTAAAATATCTGGGCAAATTAAACTAAAGCTTGTCTAGACGTCTAACAGTTTACCCATTTTCATATTCAACTTTAAACTACTTTTCGCTTATCCATTTTTACATTACATATAACACAGCAATTTCGAAAGTTACATACTTAATGAAAATGCGACTGAAAATTTAAATAACTTATTGAACAATATTGCATTAACTCTTGTACAGACTTTCAAATAAAATTACACAGTGTCGTTATTGAATAATTAATAATTGTAAATTTTAGCTTTCAATGTGGAAAATAAAAACTTTTCGGTGGATATAATCAAAATTATATTATATCTACCAAATTTAAGCGAGTTATTCTGCGGTAATTCAGGTCGAAAATGGTTTTGATTTGAGGCAAAAGAAATTCGCCGATTTTTTGTTCCCGCATATTTTTATTTCGTTCATTCCGTGATTCCGTTTCGCAACATTCGTTAACGAAACCTTTTTACTTGAACCAATCGAAATCCAATTCGTACATTTAAGCTTTTTTGCAGTTTCACGCCATTTTTTGCGAATTAGCATTGAAGATATAAATGGCGCGGTATTGACAAGAGCGCGAATAATACAGATGAAATGTGCGGATATAACAATGATATTTTCAAAATAGAAATAAATTTATGACCTGGTTTCATCCATTAATCTCTTTTAAAAGCTTATTTCGAAACTTACGTAACTGATGATGATCTAAAAGTCAATTCTGGTACTCACCTGAAAAAAAAGAGAATAGTTTTTTATTAGCTTCAGCATAGTAAGTTTTATTAAATATTAGCAGGTAAACATGCTGTACTAGCTGAACAATAACGTTAAACTTGTATAAAATAGTTTTAGCGAACGCTACGAGATATAATTTTGTATGATGTTACATCAGAGAATTACAGAATTCAAACAATCTGTACTTCAGAGAATCTGATTAGTCCTATAAATTAGGACGATTAAACGGGCTTGTTCAATCAAATGTGCAAAAAGGGCTTATGTACGCAAATTACCACCGAAACAGCGCACCGCAGATCGATTCCCCGAATAATTAAAATATCCTTCGAACGCCACGGATTCTTACCGAACGCCGCAAGAATCCGTGCCACATTAGCTTTCCTCAAACCACGCGCATTATTCCCCAGAACAATAAGCAATTAATCACGGGGCCAGTTGCGAAGTGACAGTCTGGAAGAGATCGGACTATCTTCCAAATTAGGTAACGGCTGATACAACAGCGTTCCGGCTGCCCGATCGACCGAGCCTAGATCGATTATTTAAATTTACGCCTCGAAGGCACATTGTGCGCGGCTTGTAATCCACGGGGGGTTGTTTTCCCAAAGCGCAAAGAGGCGTCTTATACAATGGAACGTTAATGATGCGCTGTAAGGTCATCGATACGTCACTGGAAATAAGTGCAATTTACGATGGATTACACGCGAATAGCAGGCCGTTTTTTTCTGGGGCGTTGGGAGCGAATGCAAAAATGTAATGGTTTTATTATCGCGATGTAATCAAATATTTGGAGGAAATATTTATTTTCGCGTAAAAATCCCCTTTGAAACATTGTTAAACAAATATTTATCGCATTAAAATAAATAATTTACAGAAGCCGACTTTTGTTGAATTTTAATTAGTCCAATAATAAAAACTTATAATCGTATTTTGCATGTACACGGAGAAAAATTTTCTAGAAAAAATTACAATAGTACATTTTAATTTGATCACAGACTGTAAAAATCCGAA
>JAWWEM010040930.1:0-13693 GCA_035582935.1 Ormyrus thymus
AAGTGCCCCCCCTCGACCCCGCCTTTCCCCCCGCGCAGCAACTGCAAAAATCCTTCTCCCCGCCTGCCGCAGAAACGTCCGCCGCCGCGCTCGCCCCGAAAGCCAAAGCAAAGTCGGTCCTTTCGCCGTCGTAATTCCCGCCGTCGGACGCGAAGGCTGAGCCATCGGAGAGAAGCGAGCCGACGAAAAGGAGACGCGTCCGCCGACGTCGTCGCGCGATCGTGTCCTTCGGCTCTTAATTATTCTCCGCGCGCAGCCGCGGAGTCAAGGACCCCGCGACTGTTTCGCGCGAGCTTTCGCGCACAAAGCTGCGCGAGAGGAGTTTCTTCATTTTCTTTTTTCAGGCACGTGACGCGACGACCGGCTTCCGGTGCGCGCGCGCGCGCATCCGCTCGGTGTACGCGGGAGAGTCGGATGCGGCTCCGCGAACGAAGCACTTCGCTCGTCGCCGCGGAATTTTTCAGGATTTTGTCCGCGACTGTCGGTCCGATTCGTCGATCGGGAGATGGACATTGGAGAGAGAGAGAGAGAGAGGAATCGACGAGATGCTTCTTTCGCCGGAGAAATTGAGAGGAAGCGCGTTCGTTCGAGGGGCATCGACGAGTGGAAGCATAACGGGAGAATTCGCGATAAATATTAATGCACGCGTCCGCGGCGAATGAATTATCGTCGTTTTATTTTTAGTTGCATGCCAGCCTCGCGTGCGCGCGCGTCTCCGATTCGCGTAAGAGAAAAAAAGAGAGACGCGGCTCCCGAGCCTACCGAGAAGCCAAGTGTCGTCATGAATGCGTTCTTTCGCGAATTTGTATATATATTATTTTAAAATTCCTCGGACTCGCTGCTGCAATTTTCTCTAATGCCTATGCTACCACCGCGGCCGAAGAGTTCTCGAGAGCGCGTACGATAATTTTTCATAAGCACGCGAAACGGCCGATGCGCGACTTAAAACGTCCCGCGGTAATTGATCCCTGCGCGTGCCTTTTCATAAATTCCAATCGCCGCTCTCGACAAAGGCACTTGTCTCCTGAATCTAAAATCTGAGAAATCCGCTCGAGGAACCGCGCGGGACAATAGAGCAGCCTCAAAATTCGACGGCAGTCCGACTCCGTCGTCGAGGAGCTTCCATTCTTCCCCGCCCGAAAAGCGCGCGAGTCCCCGATGAAAGCGAGCCGGCCGAATCCGGTCCCCCGGCGAAGGAGAAACGACAGCGCGCATACCTTAGCAGCCCTCCCCCGCGTATTACCTACGCACCTCACGGCGCGCAGGCGCACGAGGAAGCCTCCCTCCCGGGGGGCGCGCGCATCCGGCCGTCCGCTCGGCCCGGTGAAAGCGGCGCGACTCGAAATTCGGCGCCCGCCCGCGACGGGAGGCGCGCGCGCGCAGGCACTTTCGCCGCTTCCGCGTCGGCGGTGTGTGCGCAGAGCGAGTTTCGAGAGGAAAGTGGAAGTGAACGGGCGACGGCGCGCCGCGCGGGAGAGGAAGGGGGAAGATTGCTTTATTCGAGGCGAGTGCCCAAGTTGCGGGTTATTTGGGCTTTTTTCCTTGGAGCTCGTTCGCAAGAAGTTTCGAGATTTATGTGTCAATTAGTGGCTCTTGAAAAAAATGTCGCACTTCGATTCACCCACCGGCTGTCTCTGCATTCTGAAGGATTAAAAGGAAACGGTTGCGCAAGGAGACTTTTACGGCCTGTCGTCTTATAAAAATACACTTTATAATCGCAAAAAAATGTGATTTACAGCGCTGATAATGCTCGGCTAACCTTTCGAATAAAGGATAAAAAAAAAGCTCGTTCCACTTTCCGATTCAAGCCCGGCGTCATAATTCTCTATTAAGTAGAATGGCGCATAAAACGTGCTCTTTCGACACCTCCTTTTAATCCGAAACCAAAAAGTGCATAAATCCCGCGAGAAGGGAAAAATCCAGCCTCCACTTTATAAATTCACTTTTATACATTTTGTTTACTTTATAATATTTTCATAACCTACATTCTCGAGCCGTAAAAGTCGCCTAGACGAATAATAAACCAAGATGCCATTAAAGATTGCGCTTAAAACCGCCTGTTCATTAATGCCGCATCGATTAATCGCTCCGCTCCGCCCTTTGCTCCGCGCAATTACGACCGTCCCGCGCGCAATCCTCCGCCCGATTACCAAAACGAGCCTCCGAATGAAAGAAACTCCGCGGCCCGTACGTAAAGAAAGCGCGGAAAAGGCGGCGAGCCGGTCACGGCTGGCTCGGCTTCCCCTTTGTTGTCCGCATCGGGAGTCGCGACTTGCGTCAGAGCCGCGGCGATGTATCCGTAACCTTGCCGCGGCGGTTAAAGGACGCCGCGATTAGGCCCGCATGTTTATATGTATTCGCGGTTGGAAAGCGACGTCGGCGTTTTTTTTCTTTTTTTTTCGATAGGATCGCCCACGGGGGTTTTATAACCGACTCGTCCTCAAATCGGGCCCCGCTTGGCCTTCGACGCTTCCGAAGTGGATTTGTGTAATTGCAGGCGGACGGTGTGTTTCTTAAATCTCCGGGGAGCGAACAATGGAGGGTTCTGTGTGCTAATCGATCTTGATTAGTGAAACGAGGCTGCGGAGTGGCGCTCGCCGCGCGGGAATAATTTAAACGTTTGCCTTTGTAGGTTAGAACGAGACTTGGAGGCTTTTTGTTAAGAAAACGTGTCTGAAAAGAAAGAGTTTACGCGGAGAAGCTGCCTCGCGATACAACATACAAGAAGCTAGGTTATCGAGCAATTTCACCGCGAAATTCTATCAATCTCTCACCGTGATGCATCCATCATCCTCCTCGATCATCGGGAAATCTTCCCTCGCTGAATTTACGACGCGTTTACATCTGTAGGATGGAATTAAAGTCGAATGGTGCGGTGTCGTCGCTCGAGTGCTCCGGCAAAAATCTGCTGCGCCGGGGTTTGCCCGCTCTTATATAGTGGTGGCCGGGCTAGTTTGGCGCGCCACCACCGCGGTTGCCAACCGGGTTTTAACCCTAGCTGAGCTCTGCTCGCGGGCGCGCCTCAAGTAGGGGAGGGAGTTGCTGGGGAGCTCGGCCGCGCGAAGTTCTCCGTAACCCCCAATCTCGGAACCGAGATTTCAGCAACTCGACTCCAACGGTCGCGGATTCCTTGTAGGCTCATTTCCACAAAATATAAATTCATTTCAACGCTGTCAAAAATGAATTTACTACACATCTAAACGAATTCGAACAAAAAGCAGCTCTCCGCCGTTAGGTACTTCTCCAATCGCAAAACTACGCAAAACCGCAAAAGAAAACGAAAAAGCAAACCGAATCCCCTCCGCTCGTCGATCACCGCCGCGCAAAAACGAGCCTCTCCTCGCGCGACAACGACGACGACGACAAATTCCCATCGATCTCCCCCTATTAATCAAGCGGCGGCTATTCGAACAGGGGGGGGGGAGGTGCCGCCGCTTCTCCCGGGGAAGGCTCAGGCACGCAAATGGCTTAACGAGCGACGCGAATGCCGGGAAGGCTTTTCTCTCGATATACGCGCACGCTACGACGTCGCGTGCCTTCCGCGTCTAACAGTACCGCGCGTCGCGCGGCTCGCAGCGCCGGCCAGATGCCGCGAGCCGTAATAATGGACCGGAGGGCCGTCCGTCGTAACGGGCCGAGAGGAGCCCGGTCGGAGGCGGGTTTCGCGACGGCGAGGATGGACGCGGAGGACTGCTTTGGAGGGGTCGACCGCTTGCTTGGTTAGGTGGGCTTTTCGGACAAGCTCTGGGGGAGATTTGCGAGAGGGCTGCGCGGGGGAGAGTGATCTGGATAAAGTTACTTTGGGTTTTTAGGGGTGGAAGGAGCTACTTGCGATGAGAAATAATGCACTGTCGAAAGATTATCTGAGGAAAAAATTGCTGTACTGTCTAAAACAGCAATCGCTAAAAAAAGTTACCACACTGTAGGAAATTTGAATAAAAATATAGAAAAGCTCATTTTAGTTAACTTCCACGTAGAGTACGGTAATTTTTTGTTTTTATTTCCTAAATCTTAACTTTCCTTAAAACATTGTTCTCCACTGCACGTATTTCTCAAAAATCTAACCATCCGCCCGCTGAAACCCGAAGCCCGCGCAAACTTTCCACCAAACCGCTCCTCCCTCCGTTCCCTCGCCTCGGCATACATCCCAGCCCGCGAATTTTCCACCCGCTCCGACACCCGAGCACCGCGACCTCTCACGTCGCCGAGCGTCCGTCCGTAACCGCCTCTTGCCGTCCGCTTACGGTGCATCGAAACGCGTGCGCAGAACTCGCGGCGAACAACGGAGAGCGGACCGGTAACAAAAGAGCCGCTGCGGAAAACTCGTCCGCGCGCGCCGCGGCTCCAGCCGGGGAATACGTGCATTCGCGAGCGGCGGCCCGTTCCGATCGTAGCGGATTCTCGGGCGCGTCATATTCGCGATGCGTCTCTCGAGGCGGCCCGATGTAACGAGCGGACCGTTCCGGGGAGCGGCGCGCGCAGGCAGACCGCCGGGCGCTCTTTTCCCCCCGGATTGTTTTCGCGGTAGGAGGATGTAATCCGCGCCGCGGGGCCGATCGTAAAAGCGGACGGTAGTCTTATTGCCCGGGGCGGCAAGTGTGGCGAGGTGATTTTTCTTTTTTTTTCTCGTTCGGAAGTGCGGAGAATCGCCGGAGGATGGTATTCGCTGTGGGAAAGTGGGTGTGCGAGTTTGCTTAGAAATTTTGTCATTTTCTTTTTCGCGCTAGTTTTCGATCGCTCCTCGGGGATTCTTGGGAGAGAGCCGCGGCGGTTTGGGTTTTACGGTGGAAAGTGTGATTTGTTTTATGGGCTGGAGTACGACTATGTCACGTTATTTTCAGTATTATGTTAGCTTGCTTTATGTTTGGTATTACAACCTAATCGAAGAAATATGCAGGAATCATAAGCCATGTTCACAATTGCTTCTAAGCAATATCTTTTATATATAGTTTTCGTTGTTTTCGTTTCCAGTATTGTATAATAATTTTGAGGTTAGGAAGAATTTAAAAATAACGAGAACGTCTTTTTACCGCCAACTAATTTTCGTTTATAAAGAGAATAACACGAATGAAATTACAATACATCCCACGATTCATCGTCGAACGTCGGAATTCAGCTTCTCCTCCCGCATCGATTTAGCATTTTAATATTTCGCGCGCACTCAACGAGAGGAAAATTTCCGACCTCCGCTTCTCCCTCGCCGCGCCTCGACCGGCAATTCGCGTGCGTCGCGTTTCCCAATCCCGACGGCCCACGCGCCGTTTTCCCAATACGAGCCGACCGACAAAAACAAAAGGAAGAAGACGGAACAAAGCGCCGCGGCTCTCGTCTCGTAACTCGATTACCGGCGGCGCGCGAAAAAAGCGCAGAAACGTACGCGTCGCGCGCACTTATGCGACTCTCGCGCCGCTCGAGGTAACATCGCCGGGCAGACGTCTCGGAGACTCTCCTAAGACGAGAGGCGTCACGGACAAAGCCATTACGCGCGCTCTCGCCGGCGGTGCGCGATTTGCGGCGGCGCGGGGATTAATTGTTTTGCGGCCGAGTCGGACGAGCTGCTCTTTTAATATAAAGTCGCGGGAGAAGCTCGCTCTCTCGCTCTCTCTCTCTCCTCGTTCGTTGACACGAGCAGTTGGGGAAGGAGTCAAGGCTGCGCAGGCCTCTGCCTGCACTCCAGATGGGACACGCAGTGGGAGCTAATGAACCCGACGCGTTGGGCTGCCTCTTTTTCTTTGCCGGGCTGCTAACGAGTTTCGTGATGCAATGGTATAGAAGGCGGCCGATGATATCCGAGGTTTGTAAGGCGCTTGTCGTGGAAGACGCTCGGATTGGTTTGGGAAAATTGTTCAAATTTATGCAAAGCTTCTTCAGAGACATTTTTTCCACGACTCTTGTCGGTATGCAAGTCAAGTCTTTGAACGAGGGTGAAGGTTACTTTATACTTCATATCGAAATTTGCCGTGGGTTCAAAATTTATTTGTTTTACTATACAAAGTGCATTGATTCTCGATCCATCGGCGACTGTCCAACCACTCGGTCCATCATTGCTAAATAAAAAAAAAGCCGTCCGGGAAAACCGCGAGTTGAATCGGCTCGACTTCGCGACTCTCTCTCTCTCTCTTTACTCTAGTCAAAATTCCAAGTATTTGTATCGGGATTTTATTTATTTTCTGAGCATTCATATGATATCACTAATTTTATCAACTTGACGTACTGATTTTATAGTATTAATTAGTAGTAGAACGACTATGATATCATTAGTGTAATATTTTAGTGCAATATTTTTATTTTATTTTTATTTTTACTTATACACTTAACACAACGTATCAGTGCAATATTTCTATTCTTTCCTTACTAGTGCAATATTTTTTGTGCAATATTGTTATTCTTTTCTTTATTAATGCAATAGTTTGTGCAATATTTTTATTTTATTTTTATTTTTATTTTATTAACCTGACGCAAATTGTTTTACTTGTTTTCACGATTACTATGTGCGAATTTTAATATGCTCACTGTATTAAGAATTTTTGTACCCTGCTACAAATATCTATCTATCTATCTGTATATCTCTCTCCGTCTCTCTCTCTCGCGCGGCCTATTCCGCACGCACTCCGCGGAGATTTCCCACGAGCCGGAGTCGGATCGAGAAACGCCGCGAGCCGCGCGAGATATCGGAGCCGCGAGTTCGCGTTTATTCATCTAAGTGCCGGGTCATTACGCGCGGCGAACCGTTTCCCGGACGGGGAGCTCTGGCGAGCGGCGCGGGAGCCGCGGATTTTGAGACCGAGGACGAGGGCGGAGGGGGAAGGCGATGAGTTACGTGTTTCTTTTCCTTTTTTTTTTTTAAGGATCTTCGGGCCTTGAACGGGGTCGTCGAGTGGGCGATTCGCCGGTCGAGTTGAGGCAACGAATAACCAGTTTCTAATCCGAAGAGGCTTCTGCAGTATTCTCAAAAAGCCAGCCCGAGCGAGGCAGCGCGAGAAAAAAGACGAGTCTCGCGCGCGAGCCCCGCCGATTCAACAGGCGCGAGATAGCGAATCTGCGTTATGGTCCATAATTACCCGGCGACTCCCGGCGTCATCCTCCCGCTTTATATTTAGCCGCTCGTTCATCCGGGCGATGCTTGGCTCCGATAAAAAGAGGCCGCCGCGGCGCGAAAAGCTAATACGCATGAAATCGCAGTGGGAACCGTCGGCCGCGCGGCTCTGAACGAACGGATCCCACCGCGGCGTGGAAGCGGGCGTCCCTCTCGCCATTGTGCGTCCTTCGTCGCGTGGGATCGGGGCTCGTGGCTCTTTTTTCCGATTTTGCTTTCTAATCGGGGCCCCAATTAACGGCGGATCGATCCGGCGCGAGCTGCGTGCCTCGATGAATAATCGATCCGATGCAAATTCAGCGGGTGTACTTGGACTGGTTCGATTATTGACGTCCCGGTTATTGTTAATGAGTTCGCGTGGGTTTCCTGAATTTGAATAGCGTCGGGAGAGAATATTTCGCGTCCGAAAGCAAGTCACCTCGACGCGGCGCTTTCTCGTTTTGACTCGCCGATCGCCGACGACTCGGCCTCGTTCTTCTTTTCTTTTTCTAAGCCGCGGCGGTAGGCGTTTTATGTAAAACGATCTTCCTCCTCCAATTATCTCTTTACTTTTTATGTTTCATTGTTTCTGCTTCTGCGTGGCGGGCGCCGACGGCCGTCCATCGATCAAAATTTCATCCGGAAGCGCGAATTCAAGCACGACGTTCCATTCGCTCCGCGACGGAAGCACGTCGTAACGTTTTAAATAAATAGCATTCTCGCTCGGCATGAGAAGTATATGATTAATCGCGCCGTACGCTGGAACACCTCCGGATGATAAAAATACTCGTGAACTCAGGAGACGCAATAAAGTATTAAATAACAATTCAGCCTCAAGAACAGCACCGTAGCGGCGTAACGGCGCATTTCTCAGCTCCAGACGCCGGAAAATCAGCGAGAACCATCGGATTAGCATCGGCCGATACGTGCCGCCGTTCCGCGACGATTTCAATGCAGTCCCTCTCTCTCTCTCTCTCTCTCTCCCTCGCCGCGATGGGAACAATCGATTCCCGAGCGGTTCCGCCTCGAAAGTGGAACGGAGCCGGGGCGTGACCGACGTAATCGGGCTCCGGTGATCTCCGAATTCAGCTCGGGTGATCGCGCGCCGCGCCACCCCGGGGACGAGTCGCGCTCGAGGCGACGCTCTGCCGAGCGCCGGGAGATCCGGAGGGATCGCAGTGCGCCTCATGAAAGATTCACGAGGAGATTATTGTGAATACCCAACGAGCGCTCGCGACCTTGAGATCGCGAGCAATACAGGCGTCTGAAAATGGCCGGATCGATCGAATCAGCCGGCGGAAAGCTCTGTCGCAACGGCAGCTCCGGCTTTGACACAGATGCGCGCGCGAAAGCCGCCCCGCGCCGCGCATCTGCATTGCAAAAAGCATCGGGCAGACGCGCCGCTATTTATAGCTCCTCTCGGCGCTAATCGAGATATACATTCCCGGCGCAAAAAACGCGCCGGCAAAGAGCCGCGGAGTGCGGCTGGCGATCGAGCGGGTGCCGCTTCGCTCGCTGAAGGGACGGGGGGGGGGGGGGGTTGGAGGGGGGGAGGAGGGGACGGAAATTAAAAAAGAAAATTCGTTAGTTGGCAGCGAGTAATGAGGCGCGGATTTGCATTTAAAACGAAGACAGAACTCGGCGGAGATGCTCGGGAGAGGACGGCGATTGCGGCGCGATAAAGAGCGAGCGCGGTGTACTCGGGGAAACGTTTCTGGCAATAATTACGGGGTAGTTTTCTGAAAGCCGCGGGGAGATAAGCCGGGAAATATGAGCTCCGGATAACGAGGGGAGCGAATTAGCGCCGAAGTTACGAGCTTCTGCATATTTGTATGAACGCTGATTTTTTTTAATGAATCGCGATAGAGCGATCTTTATGTTTTGCTGATTATTTTTCCTTCGTAATTTATGCACCTCTTTTTCAAGGATTAAGAATGCAAATAGAACAGCTAGCATTCCCCGGGGAAATTCAGTGAAATTGAAAGCAAAAACCGCATTAAACTAAAACACCAATCGCGCATCAACGCGAAGCCCCGAAAAACTCCAAGAAGGCAGCCAGACTCTCATCAGCTCGCGCGCGGCGTCCGCTCTGGGCGTGTCCGCGGGGAACGAGTTCATCCTCGCCTCTCCCGGCCCCACCTCTAATCCGCGGAGCGCGTAACGCAATCGCGCGCGATGACTGACGCCGCGGAATGCCCGCGCCGATCGGTTTCGAGGAGCGGGGGAATGAAGCGATTACCCCGGGGAGCTCGCGCGCGTTAGTATGATCGTTGGGGCTGATCGATTGTACATCTTGTTAGAGGGCTGTCGTGCCTTTTTTTTTGTAGGATCTTTGGAGCTCGTCGAGAGAGGCGGTTTTTGAAGGAGGCGATAAACGCGCCTTCAAACCGGGGGAAAAGATCGCTTTTACGTCTCCGTTGTAAACGGACTGTCTGGTTATCGGTCGATAAATTTCACTTCAATAAGCAATAAAACTCCCGGACTATTGCCTCGAATCGCCTCCGACTGCGGCGATCACCGCGGAGCTTCGTGCTTCCCCGGAATCCTCCCCCAGAAACTAAACCCACCCACAGCTCCACCCCCAAAAGATCCCCCCTCGGCCGGGGTAATCTCGCCGCCTGGCGGAAAAAAGGCCGCCGCCGCCGCTCGACTCTCCGGTGAGTCGAACGCTTGCACAGGCGAGGCGTCGCGTCTCTCCGCGCGGCCTCGCCTTATTTGGCGGCGCCTATTACACACCTCCAGGCCCACTCTCGCGGCTAACGGACGCCGTCATCGCCGCCGCTTCGATTCGATTGCACTTTCCTCGCCGCGGTGACGCGAGCGGCGACCGATCGAGTTCAGCCGCTGCGAGGGCGAGGCGATGAGACGCGCGCGACGGCGATTGCCCAGCCTCGGGGCTGACGCGAGGGAATGCCGCGTCGGGACGGAGACGTCGGACGCCGAGTTTAGCGACTTTTGCGCACGGCGCCGCGAGCCGGCTCGGGTTGGTGGAATGATTTCAGAGGAAGATCGTGGAGGAACGGCGGTTGTAAATCGCGGCGCGGAGACGTTAATTGCGTATCAATTATTGATAATACGAACATTATGAATCTGTAAGAAGGTACATAAAACGAGAATAAGCGGGATATGTCGTTTTATCGGTGTTTTTACAGTCTCCGCGACGTCGTAAGCTACTTCTCTCGAGATAAGAAAACGCCGTGTTATATGTGTTTGTATTCAAATGAAACTTTTGCAAGATTTAAAACTTATTTTGAAACGAAGTTTTCCAAGAACCGAAGACGCGTTAAATTACTATAAGAGTGTCTACATCTTCATTAAGAATCCGCGTCGCGCAACCACACACCGCGATTCCACCTTGACTCTTTCTTTTTTATGTAAGGAAATTTATATTTTTCGACAAAAATCGCCCCCCAGGAAATGACGGATTTCTCTCCGTCGTGCCCGGAAATTACGCAGTCGCCGAGCGATCGTTAAGCCGCACTTTTACATCCTCCTAATGAAACCGTAACGACCGATCCGAGAAACGTCGGAGCGCTCGGGCACAATGAAATTAAACGTCTCGAGCGCGCTCTCCCGCTCAATGAAACATATACTTCATTCATCGCCGATCCGTTGCGCAACGTAGCTCGCCGCGGCGAGGTGATTCCTTAAAGGATTAACATATACTAGCATTTTATGACAATGCCTGAATGCGCGTATCAGCTGTGCCAGCCTCGCAATGAGTCGCAGTCACGCGGCGGCGGAGCTATCGACGCGGGGTAATACATAGCACAACGTGTTTTCCCCGAGTATTTTAATATCCCGAAGAAAGTCGTTAAGTGGATGTATATACAGTTCTTTTCAATTTTCGCGCGCTCCTTGGCGCGCGATCGACGAAAGCGTAAAAAGTGCCGCGGGATTATTTATCCTCTTGGCAGCCTTGTCGACTCGGCGGCGATAAACTTTTACAATTACAGTCCCGACTCATTACGGCGCAGTTATATCATATTTCACCGCGCGATTAACATAAGTAAACGGACGGATAACTGCGAAACGGTCGCGCTTTATTGGTTATTTCAGACGGGAAAGTCGCTTTTCGAATTGCCTTTATCTCCTTAACGCTCCGACGTAAGGCGCTCGTTTATCGCTGCGAGATGCGCGTGCACGCGAGGGTGTCTTCGTTCACGTCCGTCTTGAGCATATGCCCGAATTCAACGTATATACATCCGCCTTCGCGACGCCCCGAAGCGACGAACGGCCAGAAACGAAATCGGTCTCCGCGCTGCGCTGCAATTAAAAAGCTGGCGCAACGTCCCGCGAGAGAGCAGCGAGAGAGGCCGCATTATCCACCTTGAACTAATAAAGCCCACGCGGCGGACTGTCGTTGCGACAGGAGCGGGCAAGCGTGCTCTAAGACGCCTTCCCCGCGCGGGGGGGGGGGGGAGATTCGCATCTCCTGCCCTCGCGGGAATATGACTACCTGCGAGCTGATTTATCGGCGGGACGTGATTTTCGGAGATGACCGGGGGGAGATACCGGCTGGGGTATTTTCGGAGGGATGTATATATATCTATATAGATGTATTTGGGGGTTCGAGGTTTTTACGAGGGGGGGGGGGGAGAAAGGAGCGACACGGATTCACGGGAGATCGGCCTGTTTGGGACGAGGCGATGAGGTAGAAAGTTTCGATAATTGACGAGTGAAGTCTTGTTTACGGGCGATGCGCGAGGCATAGAAATATGTTAGGTACGTAAAAGGAGAGAAACGAGGGACTTTCAAGTGCGCTGAAGTGGCTGTAACGTTTTTAGTGACTGCGTTGATTGCGTTATCCTAAATTTCTGAAATTCTGTTGTAGAGGTTTTATTGATAAGTGAAGAAATTGTTTTTTGATGGAGAATTTTAGAAATAATTGCAGCGGGAAATGCAACAAACTGCACAATTATTTTCTTTAATAGACATACAGAGTTCCTAAAAATTACTAATGCACAAATCTCCCAGCGTTTAAAAAAGTCTTATAAAATCTTACAAGATCATGCGAGTATAAAGCTCAATCCCATTAAATAAATTTCAACGCTATTCTTGCAAAAGCATCGAACAAAGTCCTATAAAATCTTATTTATTCTTTTACAAATTCAAATATTGAATCTTGGTTTTGTACGCGGAAGAAAATGTTGCGGATAAAATTAGTCTCCCTGCAAAATCTACAAAAATTACCACAGTTCCTCGTAAATTTCAAGAACCTTCACAGTGCATTTTCAAATTCCAATTTTTTCCCAGTACAAAATTTACCAACGGCGACCATTTTTCCAAATCTTCCCAGCCTCTTCCAACGGTCGATCCCGCCCACCGTAAAAAATCCCCAAAAATTCGCGACCCAGTCGCCGCCTCTCCACCACCGTCCGGCGTCATCTCCGGAAAGAAAGTCCGCGGGAAAAAGCGACCGAGACCGTCGCGAGTTCGACGCTCCCCGAAAATCGCGCTCCGGCGCGTGGGTCGGTTTTGGAAAGCGCGCGCATCTCGCGCGGCGCCTCTTAAAAAGGCAAGGACTCGGCGCGCGCTTTTGAAACCCGCAGCCTACTTCGGCCCCCCCATTGATATCCGGAGGCGAACGGAGCGTTCGAATTTCGAGCGGCCGTTTCTTTTTTGCCTCGCGCGCGCGGGAGTTCGTTTCCGCGATCCCGCGGAGTAATGAGCCGCGCTTTTTGCTCATTGTTTATGCCGCGGCTCGGGCGAAGTGAGTGTGTACGAGTGTACAGCGGAGCCGGGGTGGGGACTGCGGTCGTTGCGAGTTTGTTCGTCGGAGAAACACGTTCCCGACGATTTAATTTGAAAATTATCAACGCGCGCATCGTTGGGTTATTAGTTTCTCGGATGTCTTCATTTGAAAGACACGTAGGAATTAAATGATTAGGAAAAACAATAACGGCAAAGCGATTATTAATTTCTTGACTACTTTATAACTGCGTGATTGTGTTGAGATTGATTGATAAAGGATTATGAATTGAGTCGGGAAACGGCGTGTTCAATAAAATCTTAAGGCAACATTGACGCGGTACAGATGGAAAAAAACTTCTTTTTTCAGCGCCGCAGTTTCCTCTTCTTCTAATTAAAAGAGATCGAACAATTAAAATTTATAGAGCTTTCAATGAATTCGAATTATTTGACTTTAAACATGTAATTGCTGACGAAACGTAGAAAAAATCTTTAAACAATGATCATCGCGTTTATCAAACAAATTCTCGAAACTACGCGAGAATCTCGACGTCGATGATTACTTTGTACTTTATTACTGCTTACAACCATCCGCGGACCGCCGCCTTTTTACCCGCCGACAATCCCCGATATAAATTTTCCTCAACAAAACGTTCCACCCGTCCTCGCGTCCCCCCCTCCCACCACCTCCCCCCAGAAACCTCCATTCCTCGAGATCTCCGGCGGCAAAACGAAAGCCAAACAAATACCTCGGCGATTGAGCAATTACGGAAAAGCCCCCCTGGAAGATATCCCGATGGCCGTTCCCCTCCGCCGCGTCGATCTCCGGGCACCGGCCTCTCTCTCTCTCTCTCCCTCTCGGCGCATTACGCGGCTCTCTCTCTCTCTCCGCGCAAAAACGTCCGCATTACGCGCGCGGCGCGGGCT
>JAWWEM010040951.1:0-13686 GCA_035582935.1 Ormyrus thymus
TAAATATATATAAATTAAACATTAAATTAAACATTTGTGCCTATAACCTCAAAAAAAGAAAATGATACGCGCGAAGCCCGTTAGATTTTGCTAGTTTTGTATAAAATATAAGAGTTTACAATTGCCGTGTCTATGTAATAATACAAAATGGAATGCCACTATTTTTTCGATTTCCTCCCAATCATGAATCTCTCTTGCAACTGACCAAATCGATCAACACCACTCATTATTTTATTACAAACTTGGACACTTACGGGACAAGGTACAGCAGTTCGAGAAACATTCTCAGGCAGGGTTGAAAGCAGATGTTATCATTGTTATAGGCTTGGTATCCATCCATTTTATAGCAACAACTTACCTTTAGTTCTATAGTTGAATTCTCCTCTCGCCATTTTCTCTTTAGATTTCATCATCTCGGGCAAACCTTTCCGATTGTTTCGGATTGTCATAACCGAATATGTACCACGATGAAGGAGTTTTTCAACTAGACTGACAGAAGAAAAAAAAATATCAAACGCTACCAAATAGCCATATCTAAGTTCATTTGAAATCAAGTTCAGAACAAAGCGTTCTCCAAGTGGATTATTAGATTTATCTTTTGATTCCTGTATAAACATCAGATTCGATAACAAAACCTGTAGTCGAATCAGCCAAACACCAAACCTTGTACCCACATCTTACAGGTTTCATTGGCATGTATTGAATGAAAGATGATCGCCCACAGAAAGATATTGAACAGAGACAGTTTTTGAAGAATTATACTTTGCCACTCGCTTGGTTGATCAAAGCCCTTACTTTGTGAAGTTTATCAAAGTTCGGATCTTCTCGTGAAAGCGTAGTACTATTATCGTTGATATGTATCACTTCAGTCAGTTTGTAGAAACGTTTACTCGGCATGATCCACGCGATATAATCGACTCTGAGGAATGGATCTGAACTCCAATAGTTTTCTACCCTTGGCAACAGATTGATACCCATTAGAATGAGCATCCCAATGTAAACTGATATTTTATTCATATTTGTTTCTTCCAACTTCTGAGCATTTTTTGTACTGTATATCTATTAGTTTCAGTGACGATTATTTGTAGAAAACTGAATTTAAACATTTGAGAAAACAAACTTTTCGATATTTTTGCTCGGTATCGAGAATATCTTGAGAGAGGGTGCAAAATCAAAAAAATCATAGTGTATCTCAAAACTGACCAGTTCCTGAATCCATTCACTATTTTTTGAATCATCAATATCGTTGTCATGTTCTTCTAAAGGCTCAGATTCATCAATCTCGTCCTCAGATTCATCAGAACTGATGTCCGAATTCTCTGGATCGAGTGGGAGATTATCATCTCTACTACGAAGTCTCATTGGAATTACGCTTATAAACCAGATAGGCTAACTCCCAAACAATATTTTCACACTTTTTTGTGCTAGTTACCCAAATAGATATTTTTCCACTTTTGAGTAATGGCTACCTGAATGAATATTTTCCAGTTTTCAGTGATGTCTACCCATATCAATGTTCTCCCACTTTTTACTAATGGCTACATATCGTGTTCTTAGTGACGATCGCTTAATCACAACACAATTGATCAAAACGCAAAGAGAAGAATCAATTCATATCTAGGCTATAAAAAAAATTAAAATGGGAGATAGTGGCCAAGTTTAGTGAGTTGAAATGTCACACAGAGCTTGAACAATGATGAAGGGACGAAAATTGATAAATTGATCCTTTTGGAATTTTTTCTAACCATGCGACTAATTAAACAATTGCTAGAGACAGTTTTTTGTTTTTTCACGTAGAACACGACAGTATTTTTTATTTTTCAAAATCTTGGATTTTTAAATTCGTCATCCGCCATATTGGATCCGCCATCTTGAATTTTGAAAATCTGACCGCGAATTCGGATTCAGTAGTACTTAAAAACCCCACATCTATAGACATCAGCTACTGAAGTTCAATCGTTTGCTTCGGCCTTGTAAACGATGAAAACGGGAGTCTGCGTAAGTATCAAATATATATGAATTTTTTTCTCGAAAACTATGCGACTAATCAAAAAATCACTAAAGACAGTTTCTATTTGTTTTTTCACGTAAAATACGATACTATTTTTTATTTTTCAAAATCTTGAATTTTTTGGTTTGCCATCTGCCATACTGGATTTGCCATCTTGAATTTTGAAAATCTGCCACCGGATTCGGATTCAGCGACGGTCGGGATCCTTTAAAATGTATATCGTTTGCCTGCACCGTAGCTGTAACTCTGCGGCTAGGAAAAGGTTTAAGAGGGTATGTTCCAAATTCAGAAAAAATTGCACAGTCGCGATTTTCACCGATAATCTCAAACGTTCTATGAAAAAGCGTTTGTAACGGACAAAACTGATTACTAGGCGGTTAAAAAAAGAAATCTGGAAAAACGGAAATAGTAAATTTTTCTGTATTTTTCCATAAAAACCCATCGTATCGCCGTTCTCGGCCACGGAAAGCCAATTCTGACAGCAGAATCGAAGACCACCTATTTGGAAATAGTAGGAAACATGGGTTTTACTGAATTTTTGATCGTGGCATGAAAAAATGGGAAGAAAATTGAGTTCCCCGGCGTTAATGGGTTAAATTTGAAAATTACGGAAAAATCGCTCATTTTTTCTAAAACCTCAGTGTTAAGGAGATAGCTCACACACCAGTAGAATTATTTGATTTTCAATCTGCCTTAGTGAAGATTAACATTAACCAAAGAACTAGAAAATATTCCACATTATTCCTGAATACTTCTAGATACAAGGTGAGGAAAAGGTATGGAAACCCCCGAACATTTCCAAGGATTTGTCGTATAAAAAAGACAAAGGTCATACCCCAGGTAACTTTCAACAAGGAATCTAATGTTGACCTTCGAATTGAACGTGAACCTCAATTTCAAGGTAATTTGAAGGCCAACTTTATTTTTTGTAAATAGAAACCTCTATTTTTTATGTTTAGATCTTTAATGTGAGGCCTAAAGGTCAAATAGAGGTCAAAGTATGCTATCACAGGATTTCATTGAAATCTGGCGAGATTAGCGGTACAAAAATGATAAAGTTCATATCTGAAGTAACTTTCAACGGGCGGCCCAATGGTGACCTTGGAATTGACCTTGAACCTCAATTTAAAGGTCATTTGAAGGTTGTTTGTGATTTATTTCTATTTTATTTAAAGGAAAAATGTTGTTATCGTGATTATCCTTCTTTTGGCGTAACCCAGGAACATCGACGTGGACGTTGTAGGATTCTGTTCCCTTTGGGGTGTTTTTATAGTGAATTTCCCTTCCCTCTCACTTTCGAGGTGCTTTTTGGAGTGAGTTCCCCATGTCTCTCATTTGCGGGGTGCTTTTTGGAGTGAGTTCCCCTTGCAAAAGCACCCCAAAGGGAACAGAACAGATCACGATAAGTCAACATTTTTCCGTCGAATAAAATTGAAAAAAATCACAACCAAACTTCAAACACCTTCAAATTGAGGGACAAGGTCAATTCCAAGGTCACCATTGGGTCCCTCGTTAAAACTTACTAGGGATATGACGTTAACAGCGACCCATGAGAGAAGAGTGCTCTCGATGTTCATGCTTTGTTATGTTCGTGATCAGTGCAATTTCGCCCTCTCGCGCAAATAATTTCAATTAGTTTTATATGATCCCGTGGTCGGAGATGTGTTCTTGTCCGACGGCGCTTCTTGCAGGCAGAAATCCTTCGACCGTCCTCCGAAGCACGCGTCGCACAAGGCATCTCCACCACGTGAAAGGTTCAACACTTAGGCCACGTTTAGGTACTACCGCTCAAATCGAAAGGACTCGAACAAAAAATATATTGCCCGTTTCGGTAATGCGTGCATACGAATTACGTTGGCAATAAAGGACAGTGCAAAATTGAAACCTTGTGTCGAAAAAGAAAACCATAATTACTCCGATCTACATCCTACTGTTTCTCCCTACACACGCAATAACAAACTAGTTCAACGAAACGCGCTTGAAAAAGAGCCACCGCTTAGGTACTCGGCGCGGCGTGAACATTGGTAGCAGAGTGTGGTTTTCGTGTTGTATTGTGAAGGGAATTCAAGATCGACTCTTAGCCAGCATAATCATATGCAGTTTTTTCGCGGTGGAATTCTACAACTCCAGGCAGGCCGTGCAGAATCGGACGCCTTTCGAGGTTAGGCGAACACGTGGCTCAATTATAGCGGCTTCCGGTATCCGCCATTGACGACACCAGCGACACCGCGCGGAACTTGGAGAGAGAACCGCATCAGAGTTCCCTGGCGTGCTCCAATCTTTCTTGACGAGAAAAAAGTTCCATCACGATGTCGATTCGAGCGGACGACGCGCGAAGCCTGCCTTTCTACCAGCAACCCAGATTTCGACGTGGCGACGACGTTCAGTGCTCCATCTTGCGCTCGTCTCTCCTCGGTAGGTTTGTAAATCAGTTAAAAACCCAGCTGCTTGGTAACCACGATTCAAGATGGCGGAAAAAGAGTTGTTGGCGGACCAGATGATACAATCTAAACTCATAACTTGTTTCCGGCCGACCATGCTGAAAACTCCGAAGGCCAATCGCACTATTGGCTGGTTCAAAACTCAGCTCGAGCAGTTGGAGTCGATGTAGACATTATTTTTTAATCAACACAAGACGTTACTACGCTCGTTCGATCAAGAGAGCGATTATGTCACGCATGAGGTTTACGACACTACCTTTTCTTCGTACACTGTAGTTAAAACGCACATTTATGATATTCTAGCATCCGGCCGTGGTCAGACGACAGTTGCAGCCGACGAAACGTTCAACGATCATGATCACCGCGCCTAACTACAAAAACCCGCTGCCGCCAATCAATTTGCCTCAGTTCTCCGGAGACCAGCTCGAGTAGGAAACATTCAATGGAAGGTTTAACGTCTTAGTGCATAATGTTCCAACCATCCCACCAATTCTCAAACTTCAGTACCTGCTACGAGCCCTCACCGGAGAAGCGGCTAGGAAAATCAAGATCGTTCCGGTTACTTCAGACAATTACGCAACGGCTTGGCAAACGATTATTAACAGGTACGATAACAAAAAGGTTCTCGTCTCAGCCCATATGGCTAACATCATATTCTGCCCCCCTGTCTTAAAAAGGGGAATTGACGAGCTTAACCGAACATTGGATCTCATGCGTGAGTCTAAGCAAGCATTGGACAACCTCGCCATCCCTCCTGCGCAGATGGGAGGCTTGTGGATCGTCCACCACATAGCCTCCAAGCTTGATTCCACAACCAGAATCGGCTGGGAGAAGGAGGTCCACTCGATTGAAGACTACCCTACTTATGCTTCAATGGAGACTTTCTTGAATAGGTCGGTTCGAGTATTGAAGACGGCTCGCCCGAGCCCTAGTGCCCGTAAGCCGTCCGCCCCACCAGAAATGCAGAGGTCGAGGGCGACCGAACCAGTATACAGCCATCTTGTGGCCTCTGAGGGCCAGAGTTCTCCTAAGAAATCCACGCGAAAATGCGTTAGTTCTGGACAACATTTTATTACCCAATGTGCACGATTTAAAAACAAAATATATCTCAAAGAATTGATTTCATCAAATCCAAGTATTTATGTTTAAATTGTCTTAAACCCAACCCAATCATTTAACAGACAACTGCACGGCCTCCGGGAGATGTTTCATCTGCAACGAACGACATCACACGACAATCCATGTCGGAACCGAGAGGCCTTCGCAACAGTCAGCGGCGGCAGGCGGAGTTTGGACCCAGCGAGACTCAACCAGTCACCAAACCACGTCTTCGACGGATCCCATGCTTATCGGCAGTACAATGCTCCACTCACAGGTGCTGCTGGCCACCGCTCGAGTCCAACTCCGAAACCAGAAGGGGAATACCATAATAGTACGAGCGCTGTTAGACCCAGGAGCTGAGGCGTCCTTCGTTTCATCGCGAGTGGTGGCTCAGCTAAACCTACCGACTACCGCCTTTTGCGTACCGATGACAGGCCTCGGAGGAGTGTCGCTAGGCGTCTCTAGTCACCTAACTTCAGCAACTCTTCAGTCACCAGTTGATTCCGCCTTTGAACGCCGAATGGACGCTTTGGTCATGGATCAATTGACTCGTCGGGTCCCCTCCGAACGGGTTAACCTTACTGTGTGGAATCATTTAAAGGGACTACGACTGGCTGATCCAGCATTTGCGGTGCCCGGAAAAATCGATTGCCTCATCGGATCCGATTTGTATTGCTCGTTGCTACTTGGTGGCCTCATTAAAGGCCCGGAAAGCCAACCGTCGGCGCAAGAAACCGTCTTCGGGTGGATCATTTCCGGCCCGACATCGCAGCAGTCGAGAGCCGATCAAACTCCGATGCCCATTCGAACACATTTCACTTCTACCAGTGATCATCTTTATGATGCTGTGCATGCCTTTTGGAAAATAGACGATGTACCGAGTCACCCATTAGGTCCCCAACCGACGACGTATGCGAAAGACTATTTGAGCAGACAACAAACCTAGACCTCAAAGCGAATATATTCATGGTACGAATACCATTCATGGTAAATCCGCCACACTTAGGTGAATCCAGAGGAGTTGCGGTCGCTTATTGGCTACGCATGGAAGCTAAATTCAAGCGCAACTCATCGTTTGCACAAATGTACCAAGACTTTATGCGCGAGTACGCCCGCTTACATCATATGGAACTCATGAGCGAAGAACCTGACCCCACGAAGTCTTATTTTATTCCGCACCATGGGATTCTACAAAATTCAGGTAAATGTTCAAAAATCCGGGTGGTTTTCAATGCCTCTCAGAAATCTACAAATGGGAAGTCCCTCAACGAACAACTGTATGCAGGACCTAAGCTGCAATCACTGTTGTGGCTTGTTTTGACACGATGGCGATTTTTTACTGTCGTCTTCGTCGCCGACGTCGTCAAAATGTTACGGCAGGTCCTAGTCGATCCAAACGACGCACTGTATCAGCTCATCGTATGGAGAGAGTACCCGGATTTGCCGCGTCAAACCTACAAGCTACTCACGGTAACGTACGGCACGACTCCGGCGCCTTACATGGCTATACGAGTGCTTTTGGAGTTGGTCACTCGGTATAAAGAGCAGTTTCCGCAAGCAGCAACGATTGTTCGTCAGAATAGATACGTCGACGATTTTCTGTTTGGCGGTCATAGCATTGAAGAGGCTACCAAACTACGACAGCAATTACTCGAGCTGCTGAGCAAGGCTAACATGGAATTAGGCAAGTGGGCTGTTAATACAGCCGAGTTACAGCCAGAAAGCTCTGCCGACTTACCGATTCCCCTCGATAAGGAGGACGACCACGTATCCACGCTGGGCTTGCACTGGAACCCAGTCGAGGATTGCTTTAGCTTCAACGTCAAGCCACTTACTCCAGCAAAATTACTCACGAAACGATACATACTCTCGGAAGTGTCAAAACTCTTCGATCCTCTCGGCTGGATTGGTCCATTTTTGATTCGAGCAAAGGTCCTACTTCAAGATATGTGGCTGATAAGGATTGATTGGGATGAACCACTTCCGGATCGTATCCGCGAGCAATGGGGAGAGATCGCCAACCAGTTTCAAGAGATCGAAGCAATCAAGATTCCAAGGTATCTGGGTTCCAACACTGCGCCCAGTGTATCACTCCACGGATTCTCGGATGCCAGTGAGCGAGCTTACGCGGCGTGCATTTATACAGTAACCTGCGACTGCGGCAGTGTTCCATCTTCGCTAGTGATCGCTAAAACGAAAGTTGCTCCGGTCAAGACTCTGAGCATGCCCCGTCTTGAGCTTTGCGGAGCTCACCTCCTCGCTCGGCTAATAAACGAAGTCTTCACATCTCTTCCAGAGGAACATCACCTACTGCTCTACTATTGGACGGACGCATGGATCGTCCTGCAATGACTAAAGGAGCACCCTTCCAAGTGGACCACCTTCGTGGCAACCAGAACGAGTGCTATCTCAACGCTGGTGCCTTCCGCCCTTTGGTCCTACGTTCCGTCCGTTGAGAATACAGCCGACCTGACCACTCGAGGAACTTCAACCCTTCGGTGGCACGGACCATCCTTCATCTTGGAGGAAACAATTCAATCACCGGGCGTGTTGTCCGAAGAAAATGAAGATTTACCTGAACAGAGAGCCAAATCTAAATTTGGAGGCCTAATCCAATCTGACGGAGAATTGGAGATCAGTAGTCAATTTTTGTCTTACTCAAGATTGCTGAGACTCATTGCCCAGTGCTTCAGATTCGCCGCTCGCACCAGAACGAAGTCACAACCGGCCTTACCGCCATATTTAACCACTGCCGAACTTTTAAGAGCACGAAATGCAGTTATTAAAAACGTCCAAGAACGGTATTATCAACCAGAATTGCGCGCGTTGCAGCAGCAAACTCATTTGTCTAAATCTAGTAAATTGGGCCCTCTACGTCTGTTTGTAGATCATGACGGACTACTAAGAGTAGGTTTGTAGATCATGACGGACTACTAAGGAGTAGGACTACTAAGTTTGGTTAACACGCTTCTACCTTTCGGCGAGAAGCATCCGCTGATCTTACCGAAGGAGGCTCATCTATCAAAATTATTGGTTCGCCATGCCCATCGACAGTCACTACATGAAGCTCAACAACTCACTTTGAGTTATGTTTTACGCACATACTGGATTGTACAAGGATGCTCCCTGGTTCACTCCGTGATCAAGGATTGCCTGTGCTGCGCACGATTCACGAGTAAACCACAGACGCAACTGATGGGCGACTTACCATCAGCCAGGATTACGGCATGTCGACCCTTTCTGAGAACCGGAGTGGATTACGCCGGCCCGAGTTTCGAAGGGCAGAGGAAACAAGGCATACATAGGCTATCTGTGCCTGTTTGTGTGTTTAACTTCGCGAGCAGTGCACCTAGAAATCGCCTCTGATTACACGTCGTCAGCCTTCATTGCCGCGTTCAAGCGGTTCGTATCGCGGCGCGGGCGTTGCCTTGAGCTATGGAGCGACAATGGAACCAATTTCCAAGGCGCCGCTGTAGAACTCAGTCGCATGCTGCGAGATGCCTGGCGCACGCAGGAGATCGCCACTCAATTAGAGAACGACGGAACGAGCTGGAAATTCAGCCCCCCTTACGCCCCTCATTTTGGCGGCATCTGGGAGTTAGCCATAAAATCTACCAAGCATCATCTGACCCGAGTTTTGGGGAACTCAACCCTCACTTATGAAGAACTAAGCACCCTGATTATTGAAGTGGAAGCCTGTTTAAACTCAAGACCATTGAGCGCCCTGAGCACGGATCCCCAAGACCTTTCGGCGCTTACCCCAGGCCACTTTCTAATAGGATCATCCCTCATCACAGTGCCCGAAGCCACGACCGAGGACTCCGCGCGAGCCAGTAAGATTTCTCGATGGTTCTTATTGCCTACGTTGAAGGGAGATTTCTGGCGTCGCTGGCAACAAGATTACCTGCGAGCTTTGCAGCAATGACACAAATGGAAGCATGCGCGAGAAAATGTTAAGGTCGACGACCTCGTGTTGATTTGCAACGAAGCAATGCCCCCGACCACGTGGTTACTGGCGCGCGTTGTCGAGTATTATCCCGGATCAGATAGTTTAGTCCGAGTAGTTAAAGTTCAGACAGCTACTTCCACTTATACTCGGCCAGTCGCAAAATTGTGCAAACTGCCCGTACATTCGGAAGCTCAGCAAAAAATTACCACAGCTCTGTCAAGGCGGGCGGTTTAATCAAATGCGATTTACAGTTATCAACCAAAATCTTTCACGGTATTTTTGTAATATTCCGACGATTATTTTAATGTCTTACTCTCTTAATGTACGACAATTGTTAATATGTACCATCGGCGTGCTTCGCATGCCGAGGCGGGCGGTACGTTTGCGATCAGCGCAATTTCGCCTTCACGCGCAAATAATTTCGGTGCAAGTGACTTTTTTGCCACCGGACATCGTGTATAAAGGAATGATTATCAATGCTTAAGTAATTCATTCATATTCGATATCTCTGAGTACCCCCCTTAATACAGAAACGGAGCTGTATACTTTAAACGTCCTCTACGTATAGTCATAATAGTTGAATTTTAAGAATATGCACTACAAAAATTTCAACCATCATGGTGGTGTTAAAATGGCTGTATTATAAGAAAAATTAAAAAATTTTATCATTTTTCTAATATTTCTCATATATTCCATTGAAAAGCACTTCTGTAAAACTTTGAATGATACTATTAGTTAAAGTATTCAGCATATATTAATATTTATAATTTAAAAAATCGTGAAGTCAAAATGTCAGCAAAAAACTGAAAATGTAGGTCAATTTCTGGTTTTTTCCATTTATTGTGAGATACAAAAATTCTTGTATTATAGAGTAAATTCGCTTCACAAAAATAAAAACCATTTATAGATTAAAAAAGCATTCACGATGACCTCAAACTGACGATAAAATAAATGAAAATAAAAAATAAATAATTATGAATTCTTTCTTGAACTTTTTCTTGAACAAATTGATATTGTAACGGGCTTGAGACGACCACACTGCAAACACAGGGCAATGAAAATGGGTATGACCCAACCGCGTAAATAGGTCGGCGGGGGGAGCCTCGGACCTCTATAAAAGTTCGACCGCAAACTGGATCTAAAGCTGTCTACCTTCGCTCTTCGTGTGCGCTCCGCTTCATCGGGGTCCGGCCTTCGCCATCCGCAAATTTCAAGGAAAAGTCTCATCCAGAACGTGATTACCAAATTGATGAACATCGCATTTCTCAGTACGTTGGACCAAGTGCCCGGGTGGCATTTACCAAGCAGTCATCAATTCAATAAAGGTGAGGTGGAATCGAGGCGAATTCCCGGTGCAGCAGGAGAGTCGACCGTGCATTGGTGTCGCGGCAGATTGGACGTCTCGCTTCTGAAGCTATCTAAAGCTGAGTAGCTTTCTATAAAACTAAGCGTCGTTCATTATAAGTAATATAAACTCGCTCGTTACGCTCTACATACAATTTTTATATGTTCACTCGAAAATAAATATAACTGCTAAGTTATAACGATTGCATTGCATTATTTATTTCTAACATATAATTTTACAATATTTTCAAAAATTATAATTTTGAAAGTTATTATTTAAAAATAACGGACTTAACATAGTTTATTGAAGGCGTAAAAAAACTTTAAAATTAAATTCTGCCGTGGATTCAGACTTTTTGACAATGGTTTTAAGTAAGTTTTTGTTATACATAATATAATTTGTTGTAAAAGTTCTTTTTTTTACATTTTGGTAAGGTGCGTTTTATACACATAAGAATCGTACACGTAAACATTGTACACAATTTAACATTCGTGAAATTTATATATATAGATATATTGGGCCATACTGATTGTGTACAGTTTTTATGTGTATAACCCTTACAGAAAAGAATTATAGTACTTATTATAATATCGATTGCAGTATAACTATAGTTAAACTATAAGAATAATTATAGTAAACCTATAATAATTTCGTGGTATTATATGTATTAACTATAGTCAAGTACTATGGCCACCAAAATTTCACTATAATTCGCACTTATTCTCTATAGTTCATTTTTACAGTGATATACTACATACTATTTTGCATAATACTATAGTATTTACTACAATACTATAGTAACTTACTACAGTCCAAGATTATAGTCTAAACCTACATTCTACATAACATTACTATAGTACCTGACTATAGTCCAGGATTATAGTCTAATACTACATTTGACATAAGATTACTATAGTATTTACTACATTACTATAGTACCTTACTGTAGGTACCTACAGTAAGGTACTATAGTAATGTAGTAAATACGATAGTATTATGCATAACAGTGTCTAGTACATCACTATACGAATGAACTATAGTGAATAAGGGAGAATTATAGTGATATTTTGGAGGCAATAGTACTTCACTAGTTGATACCTATAATACCGCGATATTATTATAGGTTTACTATAATTATTCTTATAGTTTAACCATAGTTGAACTACAATCGATATTATAGTAAGTATTATAATTCTTTCTGTAGGGGAAACCGCACCTCACCTACATTTTTAGTCTGCTAGCTGTCAAAATTAGACTTTGACTCAACTATTATCGTGTGGAGGTCGACGAAAAACAGTTTTTTAGATTTTACCTTTATTTATTTTTATTAGATGAAACAAATTGTTTAAAAAAATTATTGCAAAATTGAATCTTTTTACAAAATAAATGTTCGAATCGGATTCCACGGTTTATAATAAAATGTAATTTAACAAGTAAAAGTATTATATCAGACGTATTTTCTCCGTAGAATCCGATTCTCGTATTAATTTTGCAAAACTAATGGCAAATTCAGAATCAGCGATGTCTTGAACCCTTTAAATCATATATCGTTTATCTGTATCGTGGTCCAATTCCTTTGCCCTGAAAAAGGATTCATTAAAAACTAGCAGTGATTCCTCCCTCCCTAACGCTCGGTCGATTGATTAAAATCTTTTAAAAGATGATTGATTTTGCTTTCTCATATAAAAAGCTGTGGAACGGCAATATTTTTCGTTTTCCATATTGTTCGTTTTCCATAGAAACATGTATTTAGGTTCAATGAGTCCAAAAAAGTAATTGTTAAAAAATCTTTGGATGTATTTACGTATGAATGTATGCATGTACAGCCCTCGTAACTATATCTTTTAAACGACGCGGTGTATTCGCTTCAAATTTCACTTACATTTAATTTTTATGAACCTACTTGAAAATTTCAAGTACTTTTTATAAATTAGTTTTGATTTTATAGCTATTTAAATGATTTTTGAAACTTTTGAAATTTTTAATTTTTCACATTTGCCAGAAAATATTACTATTTTTATGGTATTTTTTTTATTTATAATTGTATTCTATGTTAACTTTAGTAAAGAGCATGTTAAGATATTTGTAGTTATTTAATGAAGATTTGTATCTTACTAATTGTAAGATGCACGTTAAATTGACCTAAATACTTGAATTAAAACTTTATTGTTTGATAAAATTTTTGTCGTAAACATGTATTAAGAACCTACACGGAGAGACTTTTAAAAGAGGAGCAGTCCTAGCGCTAGTGTAGCTACTAACCTACAACATTCGAACCGTCACTACTCCAATTTAGTTCCACTGCCGTACTAAGCTTCATTGAACGCTCTTTTTCGTACAGCGGTAGCACTAGTATCGTTGCGCGGGTATCCTACTTAGGATGCGAGGACACCTAACCTCATCCTGCAGTGGCGTGATGTCATTTCGTACAACGACGTTCCTAGCTAGGACGGCTCCTCTCCTAAAATTCTCTCTGTGTACTTAAAAATTTAAAGGGATTTTATTGATTAGTTTGGATTTTCTTTTTATTTAAGTTATTTTTCAAAACGTCAAAATTTTATTTTAACAATATTTTTAAACAGTCTTACCATTCCAAAGATGTGCCATACTAACTGATTCCAAATAAAAAATAGTTTAGTACATCCAATGAACTAATGCACCCACTGAGAAAAAATACCATTAAATTTATTATTTCGTGCAAGCTTATTTTGCCGAAAAAATATGCGATAAATTTAATAATGTGAACTTATCAATTTAATAAGTTAACTAGCAAAAAACTCGCTCGCTGAAGCTCGCTCGTGTAATCAGTTGATATCATTTTTAATCACCATTTTTAATA
>JAWWEM010040961.1:0-13686 GCA_035582935.1 Ormyrus thymus
TCCGCCGTTGAATAAAATCCATCGATAACCGCTTCTCGGTTCAATTATTTCCTGCGTCGGCGGCACTCGCCTGGAAATTTTATCCTACCTTGAGCAAATATTACGTAAATGAGTCTGCAAAAAACTGCAATGCTCCTCGGGGCTCGGCGCGCCGGATAAGCGCAAAGGAAAATTGAATACTGATTTGGCGCGCGAATGAACAATGTCTTTATGCTGCTAGGGCACGATTGCAGGAGATAATGTTGTTAATCGATACGTTCCGACCTGGCTTATTTCTGACGAAACGATTATCCTAGGTATACCTTCTCTTAAAATTCTTTTTAAAGGCTATTTCGAGGAAATTGAATTGCAAACGGAAATTAGAATCCTGTGTCGGCAGACGTATTGCGATGTTTCCGATTATAAGGAATCTTATTTCAAGAAAATCATAGCTCGGCCGACTGAGATTTCAAAAAAGAAATTGCCTTGGAAAACCCGTTCCTCAGCTTCATCAATTTCAGTTTCAAGATGATAGGGTGATTGATTTCCGATGGGAAATTGATTGGAATAATTGGAAAAGTTTACGCAACGTTAATTTTTCTCGCAATTTTCACCGACAATGAGTCAGGCTCGAAAACGCTTATTTAATAAAAAAGATGTTTCATTTTTTTTTTCAATCCATATATTTTGCGTAAGTACTATAGATCAAAGAAACTTCACGACGCAGTGCCCCTAAATATTCGATTTACATTTCAAGGGTAGGCAGATGAGCAACATCCACTTATTTACGGAAGACCAAGCGGGCTCGCCTCCTCTCACCTGCCGGTAAAGCGACGCGGCGTCGGTTGTGCATTTGAATACCGGAACATTTCATAAAGGGCTGCGTATCAGCGGAGCCCGCACAAAGTCGCCCCCCCCCCCTCGGAATATCGCGTACTTTCTGCTTCGGAAACTTTCATGTCGTTTCTCTGCGTCGGTTTTATGTAACGCGGAGAGGGAACTTTATTGTCGGGCATGACTCGGTACGTCTCTGAGGTACTTATCTCTCGCTCTCGTTTCTTACTCCGGCCAATAAAAGAAATTGGTGGCTTTGGGTGCAGGCGAGTCGTTAACTTCTTCGGCGCGGATATGCGTTTACCGATTGCGAAATTCCCTGATCTCCCTGGAAAGTCCACTGATGCCCAAGCGTGCTTAAGTAAGTCTGAGCGCAAGTTTTCAATGAATAAGGTTCCGTTATTTTGTTTAGGAATGACTTAAGTGCTCCAAATAGCTCTCCTATTAATTTGACATAATTTGGAATACTCTGCTTGCTGGAATATTCTAAAATGGCGTTATTGCAAAATTCATGTTTCAATACTACGGGCTTTATCCTACTGCTTTTGAGCTCTATCCTGGATATTACACGCCGGTTAAACTGCTCGTTACTCAGAATTAAACGCTTTTAGGAAGTAATTGCATCCAATTAAAGATGACGATGGCCACTGAATATTTAAATTGTATCTCGCTGCTTACCTTCCTTCGTAAATCATGTCCAGAAAAACTCTTATCTAAATCGTTAGTCACGCCGAGTCCCAACCTGTTATTCGATAGAATGTATCACTCCCGCCGTCTAAACATTAATATCGTCTCCCCGATCGAGCTCAGCCGATATCGAATATTCGCGCGTGCAGTATCAGTAGTTTCGCCGAATCCCGACGCGAAATCTAATTAATACCGCGTCCAGCGGAATCTTAACTCGAGACAGCCGGCAAACTTGCTGAGGGAGCATTTCGCGCCGATGCCGCTGTCGCCGCACGAGCCGGAGTCGCCCGCGTAAAATCTCATCCGTCCAGTTCGTAATTCAATATTATCTCTCTGGCGAAGCCGTCGGCCGCTCGTGAATCCGAGCGAGTTCCCGCGTCCTTTTGTGGACCGGTCCTCTGCATGGCGATGGATGGTCTTTCAAAAGACAATGCGTGGATAACTTTCGTTATAGGTCCTCTTTTCTCTATTAGCAGCTGGCGGGATGTGTGCGCTCGGAGATGCGGGGGATATCGATTTGCGAGGCATTGTTTGAGCTGTTATTAGAGGGAATGGCCGATTGATTGAATATTATTCGTTTTTTCTCAGAAGAGGCTGAGTATTTTTGGCCTGATGTTTTATCCGATTGCTGTATTAGTTACAGAACAATTTATTTCGCAGTTACGTCGTTCGAATTTTCTTATGCAGCGTTTGTAGGTCAGTCATTTGTCACTGCGTACTTGCAGACTATCACTGTTTCGGTAACATTCGCATTAGATAATGGAGTTTTAATCTATATTTAAGAGCCACATCATTACGCGCATTTTTTTACATAATACATCACAGGAAGATATTATCATTTTTGTCTCGCATTCACTGTACACAAAGGATAGTTACGTTGACGCGTTCTTCATTTATATACTTTCGTGACGTACTCTCCAAAATATAATCCAAACATTTAAAAAGAGCCATTTGCAGAATAAATTTAAGTGATTTTTTAATCTCAGTCCTCATGTTTTATCCTTGAATGGGCATATATGTATAGGTTACCGATAACTTTGGGATGAAAATTCCTTTCTTGCCCTTTCTTGTCCTACACAGAAAACAACAGGTTCTCATTTCACCGCTCTCGTACAAAAATAAAATATGCACCTACGGAGTGAATAAAGAATGCATCCTCGACTTCGCCTCCGCCAATAAATGCACGCGATCTGAGACATTCTTTACTTTCGCTTTCTAGGTGCATAATGTACTATTTTAACTTGAAAATTTTCGTCATAATTCTCACGCGCATAGACACGCAAGACAACAATAACCACTTCTTTTCGTCGTTTCTGAATTCTCGAACGCGGCATTGTCATTATCGATTCCAATTCAACAAACTCGGTCGTTCTACAACTTTAACACCATTCCTAAGTTCAAGCAAATCCCTTAATGTAATAGTTTAACCAATACAAACTGCATTATGACCTCCGTTCACAACACACCGCCTTCTCCCGTTCTTGCCTCGTCGAAAAAGCTCAAATGCCTCTTGCGCAGCGTTTCTATAGAAGGGGGTAGGAATTTGTCCAGAAGTTCGGACCCGGCCGGCATTGCGACGAAGCCCAAGTTGCTACCGAGCAGTTTGGTCTCTTTCTCCGAGGAGCATCGATCATTGCCGAGAAACAGCGGCGCAGAGTCTGTTTGGAAACATAACGCCGGCGTCGATATCGGAGGCACAACACCGCCAAGGAGCTTCAACTTCCGCGTATATACACAAGTACTTACGCTCGCGAATACTCGGGAAATTCCCTCTGAATTCGCGCGGCAACAGTTGACGCAGTGCGCGATACCGGGAGCGCAAAACTGCTGAACAAAGGGCTCGAATTTCGAACGATTATGGCCTTCTTTCTCTTATTTTGCGCCGTAAATTATAGATATGCACTTAAGTAAAGTGCAGCTCCCGATTCGCCTGGACCGTGAACTCGACCGCATCGATTGCTCCGTCTATTCTCTCTATCCCGCTGCTATTGTCTGGCCCACCTTTTGCGCTGCATTGTGTGCAAGCCGGGCGATATCCATTCGCATGCCGCTGCTATAACAGGAAGTGATCTTCGGTGATCTCGCAACGTAGCAGTAGGAATCTTATTTCGTTAATTTTTAGCTCGTTTTCGGAAGTGCAACTGTTATCTTTATTAAGATTACTTTTATTTTACGATCTTTTAGAATTATTTCAATCGCGAACTTTTTGGAAAAATTGTGGGGTAGTGGTGTTTGTAGAAGATTGTGGGGACGGAAGAGAAATTTCGGGTTCGAGGTAGTTAGACTTGATTTATTTGAAAAACAAGTACACGCCAAACTCTCTGTGAACTTTGTTAAGTTTATTGCATGTCAAAGGAACTGTGCAATTATTAACTTTGGTGTTCCGTTAGTATTCAAGGGTTAAGGTAAGAAAGATGTAATCGCAATATTTAGGTAGCGATGTTTGAAAATTATAAAATAATCTTTTCAACATAATTTCTTCTAGATGAGTATTATCATAAAAAATTATTTTTAGTTCCTACATTAAACAAATTTTTGAACGCATCGTGCGACGAATTTTTCTGTTAAATTAAAATATCATTTTTTAAAAAGTTATGTTTCATAAAATAACATACATAAATTTTAACGCCTTTTCAAAATAGTTCGGTATTGTTACCTGAAAATTTATAATAACATTAATAAATTTCGATTAAAAAGTACTCTGCTGAAGTAACAATATGAACAAGCTACTCCGCGCTCGATGAAACAATAACCTGAAAGTACCTAAAAGTAACAAGAAGAAACAATGCTCGTCATATCGCATTTCCAGTCCTGCACGCATTTTGTTCAAACCTACCGCCTAATCTTAGACATTTAGCCGCTATATATTTACGAGTTGTCCCCTCAAACAATCCCCCACCATCCGCAGCTCAACGCCGAGCGTAAACCAAAAGCGCTGGCCGGGAAAGCGAGCCGCGCGCACCGAACAAAATCCAGTCGCCGGTCGAAAATTATTAATCCCGGCAGTAACCCGAGCAGATGTATATATATACCCGTGGCTTTTCGGGGCGCGGGACGGCGGTTTTGCGGCGAGAGACTGACGACCGCTAACTACGGTTAACGAAACAACGAACGCTCCAGCCGGATTGATTCGCGCACTCGATTCCTCCCCCTTCACCGCTCGGGGATTCTAATGGGATTATTACGGGCGAGCGCTTGTCGCCGCCGATATATATCGACGGGAGGATTTGTCCCCGAGCATCGGTAATGCCGTGTTGCCGCGCTGCATCGGCGATGACTCTCTGCGGCTTCGACTGTTTAACGCCCTCGCCGAGTCTTATGGAGGAGCTTTCTGCATGCCGCATTAACTTTTCAATCGGCCGATTGCTTTAGATGCCGATGGCCGTTGCCGCGCCGAGTAAACGAGCAAAGTGCGTGCGAGCTGCGATTTTCCGACGAAGCGGCCCGCCGCAGGCTGTGGTTATTATTGTGTGCTCGGGCCTTTTCATGGGTTTTTAATAAAATGCTGGGATACCTTAGCTCTTTATATGGTCGATGTGGATTAGTAGGTGTACTGAATAGTTAGTTTTTAATGTAATTTATGATTTTGGATAAGTAAAAATACTTTTTTTTACTTATCCAAAACCCTCGTTAAACAGCGCATGAAAGTTGTTGTTACATCACTAAAGCTGTACACAGGTGTACGGTTTGATTTTTCTAGCTTCTAAAGATTCGTAATTCGTTAATTTTATGGGCCAATAAACTGATATGCTTTGATTCGTTTAACGGTGTGAAACTGATCAATAAAGTTTCATGCTCGAAAAGGAAAAGTTTATTAGTATTACGAAAGGCATTATTTTAAAGCACGGAAAGCTTCATTGATTATAAATAAACTTAATCTCGAGAGTCTTTCGATCCTCTCTGAAGCTTCTAAGCTTTTTGTTCAGGAGATGTAGGTCCATTTAGTCCGAGTTCTTGGCAAGGCTCCCAACTTTTTGCGATACTATCATTCGATACGAATATGTCGTAATCCCGCAGATAATCTGAGATCCATTTTATGAAAGTGCACTTATTTATTAAAGTACGGCAGTAATCTTTTACCATTCCAATGAAATTATTTTATTTCGTTTGCGGACAAAAATATGCTATTGTAATAAATTTGCTCAAAGTTTTTAAATCATTTAGACGATGGTTTATACTTACAGGCAAAGTAGTTAAATAAATTTTTAAAAATAGAAATTATTGCAAATGCAGAAGTAAAAATAAGTTTTCGTTTTATGCTTGAAATTATTAGATTTTTAAACCTATTTTATCGCGGGACTGTAAATAAACGATAAGGTGCGTTTTATACACATAAGAATCGTACACGTAAGCATTGTACACAATTTAGTATGGCCCAATATATCTATATATAAATTTCACCAATGTTAAATTGTGTACAATGTTTACATGTACGATTCTTATGTGTATAAAACGCACCTTGCCAAATAAACCGGCGTTTGTTTATTTAAATAAGTTACCCGTTTATTGGCTTTCGTTCTAAAAGAGAATTTATATTTCGGCGAAAATTCATGGAGATTTTGAATTACCGCTTTTGAAGCTAACGCTAACAAATTTTAATTATTTATTTTTAGTTTTAATACATCATACTATTCAATATTTTTTATTTATGTTTACTAACTATTCAAATAAATTTTTGTAATCGATTGTACTTTGCTTTTTATCTAATCTCAGTTTTTCATTATATTTCAGGCGAGTTTCCAAAGTTGAGAGTTCAAATCTTCCACAACGTAAGTTTCACTGCAAAAATTTTCTATTGTCATCTTACACTTACAACTTTTACGACTTGAACAGTATAAATTTAAAATTTAATCCAAGAAAACCAGTGTTCTTCCCTCGGAGATCAATGAAATTAAGCACTCTCGAAAGCCCCATCCGCAATTTCTCTAAAACGAATATGAGCCGCTATAAAGGAGGCCTAATCTTACAATCGCGTTTCCCATCACGAGCGCGCCGCGGCCTGGCATCCTTTACGCTTTTTTTGCGCCGGCATCCACACACGTAGGCGGGGCACCTTCCTTGGGAAATTCACACGGGAGTCGAGATGCGGCTCGGCGATGCACCCACGATACATCGGCGGACAGCGAAAGTGAATAGAAAGTAGCGGCGGCGCGATAGGATTCGGGAACGGCGCCGCAATTACCGAACGTGATCAGCCGGGAATCGGGTCCTCCTCTGCGCCGTGACTTTTTCTCGCGCGTTTGGCATTCGGAGCTTCTTGTCGACGGCCGCGGCGACTCCTTTTTCCGTCTGTCGCGGGCTTTGAGAAGGTAATTGGGCTCTACGCTTTGAGAAGACGGAGTGTTGCATTATATAATATTAAAGAGTTCATTGAAGAAGTTTACATGACGTAAGGAATTTCAAAGATATTAATAATTATAAAGGATGCTGATACGTTTTATTATTTTCCGAATTCGAAGCTTCGCAAATGAAATAGAATGTATTATTCAAAAGCAAAATGTGAATTCTTTTAATAAAATCATTGTTATAATTCCTCCGAAAACGTTCTTGTTAAAACGTATTATTACCTAGGAACAAGTTGCAGCCATTTACAAGGTACATAAGAGCCCAATCCCCCAGGCACTTCCGTAGAAAACTTTGCAGAAGTAGGAACCATAAAGGCGCAATTAACGAAGCATTATGGAAATGTTGTTTAAACAAACTAAAGTTCGAGGCGCAAAACGAGCAGAGGGGCTGCGGAAAACTGCCGTTTCCGTTCTTGTTACTACTCTCTCGAGCGGCATCGGGTTCGTTATATCCGCGCAGAATCGCTCCGCTGCTCCCGAAAAGGTGACTCTTACTTACTACATTGTACCGCGTGAATGGAACGTCGTTTCTAGTCACGAGGCTCTGTCCGTCTCTTTCTCCCGGGAGAGTCGGGGAAGCCTATTATCAGTTATTCGCCGGTGAAAGAGAGGTTAAGATTTATGCAAAACGAAGGCTTGGAAGAATGAATATTCAGTCGAGCTTTAGAAATTAAGTCCGCTCTGCAAAAAGAGCAAGCTGCAAGGGCGATGCAAAAAGTTCAAGTATTAGATTTAACTTTATTAAAAGGAAATTGATAAATGTTTAAGTTAATGGCGGTAAGAAGTGAAAGAGCCTTTACTTGCCTAATATGCTCATCCGACGGGCTCTTTAATAAGGCGCAAAATAAGCCATTTCCTCTTCACAATCATTAGGCACTTCGGCGTAAGCGAAGCTAGCTGTAATAATCACTTTAAGCAAACGGCGGCAAAATAAAATAAAACAAGACAGCAAAAGAAAGCGAGAAAGTCGCGAGGAGGAAAGTGAAGTCATGTGTCGAAACAAAGAGAGCCTCAGTCCAGAAGCGAGCATGTGGGGGACGATGATGAGGCTGGGAGTGGAATCGAGCCAGTCTCTCTGAATGCTCCCTACGAAGATACTCGAGGCAGAGATGCTAACGGAGCTGCATTGAGAAAAGAGAGAGGGAGGCGGAAGAGCTACGTACTCGCTTCGTTTCTTTATGTACTATTTCCACTCGCGAGGCTGCGAATATGCTTTCAATGGTAATTTGCGAGTTGTTGGCTTTAGTTTTTCCGACTGTCGGCTTATTTTCCTGGAAGCTCGTTCGAAAATCTTTCTTTCTTTTCGGCTCGGTTTCTTGTGGATTTATGAGTTCTGGCTCAAGTCTTGACGTTACTGCTGTTACGGATGACGCAAAAAGATGACGAGCCATGCCTCTTTTTTTCGAGTCTCACCAAAATCCTCAATCAATCCGCGCACCCACGTAACACTGCAGTATACAAGTTTGTTTGGATAGTTTTGCCATTTTCGTACGATAAGTTATCGCAGAGGTTTATTGAAATGTATCAAGGGAATTCCAAGTTTTTCTTAATATAAAATGTTGGAAATTTAAGCCTGGGAGCAATGCACTGGGAAGAGCTATTAATAGCCTCGTGTGAATATACGATTGAGAAGCATCATATGTGTCGCAAATATGCTAATAACTCTACATGAAAATTAGAAGTAAAAAAATTAAACACGCAGTTAAGAACTTTGAGATGCTGTAATTCAAAAGTAAAATATTGCTTCCTTTCCAATATGCATGAAAACTCGTGTGAAATCAGTTTTAACGCCTTAAAATAACTGTTTAAACGTAAAGTTAATTTATCAGAGAAATAAGTGGTACAAAATAATCTAATTTACAAAATACTTGTATAAATGTGGCGAGCAATAAAATCGTATCTTCAAATCAAATGCCTATAAAACGTATAGCGCATTCCGCACTCCCTCTGGATTATAAAGCGCACAACGTCGCAAAAGCCAAGCAGCTTCCGAAAAATTGAAACTCGCGCAATAAACCGGTTTAACGTAGGGATAAACACGCAAGCAACGAATCCGAAACTGGCAACAACAGCGGCGACCGCGACGAACAAAGTGCCGCCGTAAAAGGAGGAGACGATTTTACGGGAGCACTCGGAGAGAGAGAGAGAGAGAGAGAGAGAGATGCTCCTCGGTAAAATAAACTACACGCGAAAAGGAATGATAAATCGTCGCCGCGGTTTAGTGCTTAGACCAGAATCCATTTGGCACTCGGAAAGATAGTAATTGTTTTGACCCGAAATCGATCCGCCGCGGCTCGGACGGAGCTCTCAGCTTAGATAAATGCGAAGGGCTGCCTCGTCGAAATATGCCGCCTGCTGATTGATTAATGTTGATCGCGGCTGCTTGAGGATCGAATAAGGAGCTCGCGACGGGAGAAGTGCCGGCCGAAGGCTGTACTGCAATCGACGTTAATCGAATTTACAGCTGCGAATCTGTCTGTTCGGAGTGTAAACTTTGACAGCAGTTGTGAGTTAGTCGCACGAGCAGACAATGACGGTGAGTCATGCGTTATTACAGCGGGGTAAATAGGTCTCGTGATTGCAATCGTCCTTTTTGCTAATTCACTTCTGTAATGCAATGGTTATATTGAGATATTAAAACTTTGTAATGGCTTATTACTACGGCGCCAAGAAGTTTATTAGGGCTCTAAAGTATTTTAAAGTTTTCTGAGATTAAAGGATGAATCGTTCGAAAGAGATAAACGCCAAGAGTGTTTGTCTAAATACTTGATTATTTTTTCTATCCTCAGTTGTATTATTCACACAACTCTTGCAATAATTATTTATGGTTCGATTTTGATGCAATCAGCGGGACGGTTCATTTCGAAATTAGGAGTAAAACGAATCTAAAATTTCTTTTACCACGCCGATCTGTTGAACGAGAAAAAGAGCTAGAACAAAACGAGCAATAATTTCGAGCTTCAAACGGGACGGGCCGAAGCATTGACCAAGAAAAAGCACTAAATCTCAAGGAGCTCCCAATTTACTCGAGCGCCTGAGCATCAGCGGCAAAATAAATTCAGCAATAGAAAAAGGCATCACCTAAATCAGCCTTGTCTCCACCGGCAAGAATAATCCACATCCGCGTGCTTATCTCTCCCAGAGCTCCTATCCGAGCCTCCTCGCCAAGCCCCCCCCCCCAGTCCAAGATTCCCATCTACCCATCCCCCGATTTCGACGCTTGCCACTAGGTAAGGAGAGGACGCGGGCGCGAGTGTTCATTGACCCGCCGCCGGCAGAGGAGAAGACACTCCTTTTCATCTCGCTCTCGCCCTTTCTCTCTCCATCTCCTCTCTGCCTCACTCTCCTTTTCTCGACTACTTTCCCTTCGCTCCTCGTTGGCGCTCGGCGCCAAGTCGAGAGCGCGGCGGGCCTCGAAGCTCTCCGCCTGGCCCTGGGAAAGGAAGAGTTCACTCTCGCGGCGGTCGCGTCCGCGGCAATTTGTTAACGGTTAGGGTATATGGATCAGGGAACGTTTTCCTCGGCCTGCTTATAATTGCCCGCCTTTTTGTTTGCTCCTTGGCGATGCTGTTGACTTTGGGAAGGTATTACCGAGCGAGCTGAAGTAAAGCTTTACGCTGCGAGCGGCATCAGTTTTCGGTTAAATGTAAAGCTACAAATTAAAAATGTAATTAGAGACCAGTAATTTGTAACCGGATCCACCAACAGATAACCCTGTTTATTTCTGTGGGTAGTTGCGTAGATGTAAACCTATGTAACTATAATATCTGGTAATAAATAAATAAATAAATAAAGGAGATCTGAGAAAATTCTCCTCCTGATGGAATTTTAAAATTAATTCACGCCAGATTTAAACTTTTGTAATGATCGTAAAACGTTGCGCTAAATTGTTCGCCTTTCATTTTATTGTAATAACATAACCTACATCACTATCCACGAAGTTAAACATTTCATCAGCTCCACACTCCGGGAACGTCGAAGCTTAAATACTGCTCCCGGCGACGTCTAAATATTTACCTCGAAAGCCTCTAAAAGCAAGGGCACATCCTCCGCCGCGCGAAATATTCCCCATTCGGTATTTTACGTCGCTCATGATGCGTCTAGCCCCTCCGCGAGTAGCTCTCGGCAAACACGCGGGAGACGACGCCGCCGCCGCCCGCCCGCGGGTTACATTATCAACTTCGTGCTCCGAGTGTGAGAAAGTCCGCGCCTTGTCATTTCTTTATTCTCCGGGCGGCCTCTCCGCTCCTTCCCCGATCGCGCGGATTGCATGTAATGGCTTTTTCGAAGCTGCCACCCGCCGCCTACGTCTAAATGGAATCGTTTCGAAAGCAGCGCTTTCGTTATGTACACTACTTACGGCCCCGCTGCCTGCTGCTGACTTTTCTTTTTTTTTTTTTCTTCTTTTTTTATCCTCGCAGCAGCTTTCAGCGGCTTCGTGGTTTTCGTGCTCGACGCTTTTTTTTCGCCTTCTTTGCCAGAGGCGTTCGCTCGCTCGTCTAATGGATTAGTTTTATGGCTGCTTTTGACTTCCTAATGCTGATGAATCTTGGCTGCGAAAAAGTTTTCGGATTGCGGATGAAATTCTTTCCTCGAGCGTTAATCGACGGGTTTTACGTCGCTTCCGATCTTTTTCAAGGAGGTCTAATTGAAACGGAGGTGTCGCTCTGGCTGCCGCCAAGAAGATTGACTTTTTTATGGCGTTCAATAAACTTGACGATTTTGTAGAATTGCAAAATATAAGTTTACGAAATCAAACCAAGAAAATACAATCGATATTAAAGTTTCAGGGATATTATTTCATACAGATTTACTCGTTAATAAAGCAGCTTAAAACACGAAAGCTCTTCAGTTATAATCAGCCATTCCTAAATCCCCCGCAAATTTTTCTAAATACTTTCCTCTGGTAAAAAGAAAAAAAAATCGCGCCCGAAGGCAGACTCTTCTCGTCGTTTACGGGTTAATCAAAAACTATTTAACTTTTCATTAAAACATCGGTCGCGCCAGCAGCAGTGCACATCTCAACTTGCTCCGCGCACACGAAATTTCTGAGGAGAAAAAAAAAAAATGGAGAAACACAGCCGGGCAGACAGGCAACTTCCTCCGACACGAGTTTCCGCTCAGGCGGTAATTCAACACGACTGTATCAGTGAAGGTGTTAGCAGCGACGACGCGACAATGCAACTCTCTTCTCGCGAGTTTCAGTTCAGACACGGCAAAGTCCTCCCCCTCCCCCTCCCCCTCCCCTCCCACGCAGCGGCTGAGCTTCTCCGTTTAAGGGCCTCCGCGCGTAACGTCTCGTTAGTTGCCCGGCTGAGTTTAGTGTTTTAATTAATGCCCGGGCATTAATTACTCGTTATCGCGGCTAATCGCGCCGAGAGGACCGGCCGCCGCAGCTTCGTTCCCCGAGCTGAGATTTCGCGCTGCCGCGAGGATACTCCGCGGAAAGTTCCGAGGAGGAGAGCGGAGCCGGGGAGGCGGTCGGTCTCCGTGTTCTCGAGCGAAATACGTCCCGATCCTGCGGCGGCGACGGCAAAGATAGAAATTAAATTAGGAGGGAGCGTAATGAGTTTTTAAACGCGCGATTAACGATAATGGGGGGGGGGAGGGCCCTTTGTCAGCTGGAATTTTTCGGGCAATTGAGAAAAGCCACTTTTAATTATTCGCTTAAGTGAGATTTACTCGCAGCGCTTTTGTGGATATTAGATTTTTTAATGGCGATTAATTAATAAGTAAAAGAAATTATAAGAGCTTCTTTGATATTTATTACGCGGCGAGTATTAACTCGGTTTGCAAAGAGAGTTGCAAAGGTTGCGATATATTAACCTCAAATCCGCGCAAAATAAATGCGACACTTTCCGTTTTATGGATCAACTGCATTGCTATTTAAAATGCATTATTATTATTGGAAATGTGGCAAAGTGATTTATAAATGATCAGATATTTTGCGCAATGGCTAACGAAACGATTGGTTGTTAGTAAAATAGCTTTGCTTGAACGATTTCTTAATTGTGGTTGGAAGCCGCATTAATGGCAAAATATTAAGCAATTAGAAAACCTTATTCTGCTCTTTGCTGGGATTATTAATTTTTTGCTTTGTTTTTCTTTGCGTCATTGACTCCCGTTTATGAAAACAGTTCAAATACATTATTTATTAAGAAAATTACGAAACTTTATTACCCGATCTAATAGCTTGTTATTAGATAGAATTTCTTTTGCCTGCACTGCGGATATAAATACCCTCCCCAAAGGGGCTTCGAACTTTTCCGTTTTTTTCCTTCGAGAAATGCCGAGAATTTCATTTTCACTTTGCGCGAACAAAGATCTCCTGCGCCAAGAAAATGAAAAAACTTGCCCCTTTGACGTTTGCATCAAACTCTTGTCCCCGCGCGCCGCTGAGAGCAAAAAGGCCGTTTCAACGAAAGCAGTGCCAAGGACGCAAAGAAGCTACGCACACAAGTTACTCGTCCTTTGAGAAGCGAGCTGCACACCAGAGTCGAGGTGCGAAAGACAAAGTAGTATCCTTGCGACAAGTCCTCCTTCTCGCCCTGCTATTATCCTTGAAAATACCGAGTAACTGTCGCTTTTTCTTCCCATCCTTTTCTCCTCTGCGCATGAAAACAGCGACGTTTATTTATGCTGCTTTGAAAGGGACGAGTGCTGACAATAACTTTTCTTTGGCGATTCTGAACAGTGGAGATTTTCGTTTTGACAAATTCTACTTTTACACAAAGTATTTCATACAGTTTTCCAACAACGGCTTACTTCACTGAGAAAAATTTTTTTGAAAAATTACTATTTAAATAGCACTCGTGGGACACACACATCTTTTAACAATTTT
>JAWWEM010040992.1:0-13678 GCA_035582935.1 Ormyrus thymus
TTAAAGTAATAATTATCATCGAATAACAAAATCAAAAAAGAAAAAGACACAGACGATATAAGCATATTCGTGTCAATGTCTCTTGCTAATTTAAAGCCTTCTTCGCGGCTGCGAAAATAAAAATGCTTTGAAGTTATTTAGAGTGCGCGCATCTATACTACGTTTTTATTACGCTGATTAAAAGCAGCATTGCTTTGGCTATGGAACTTACGAAGATCAGTTTCTCGACCCTAATACTCATGAATAGTCTACGTCTACCGGTTTACATGTGTAATAAATATGCAAAAAGTATTTCAACTATATATATATATATATATATATATGTGGTTATTTATCGTTTGATGTATTATTGCTAGTTGTATTCATGCATTGATTAATATATTACATGCATATGAATCGTCTACTATCATTTGTATGAAAAATGTCCTGGTAATAAAATCTTGAATGCATCTTGAAAATATTCTCATATTAAATTTTTTTATAGAAATTTTGAAAGCAATTTATTATTTTATAAAGGTTTGGGTTGTAATCTTGAGAAAAAATAACGAGTTTTTTTTAGATTACAAATATATATATACACGTTTCATAAGAAGTTACCTTAAACATGCACGATTTTGAACAAACTTTTTATTGAGCTTGGCTTTTTTTTTGAAAAATGATTTAAATTAAACTTCGACAATAATAACAATACTCTTAATTTAATTATTATTACGAAATTCTCGCAAGTCTGTTAAATCTTACAAAACTGCATCGTTAACGAACTCTTTCAACTCTTAAAAATGTTCCTCCTACAAATGTAGCGAATCTCCTCATCATTAACAATACACCGAAGCGAGAAAAAAAAATTCAATCGCCACTCAATTCCCAAGCTCTACCCAAGTTTTATTGATAACTTGTTGCTCTGCAAAAAAAGGGGCACGCCAGCGCTAACGGCCGGGGGGCGACGAAAGCCGCCCGGAACTTCCGCGCCCAACAAAGATATTACGTGCAAAAGTAAGGAGGTCCGAGCCAGATCCAAAAGCTCACCTCGCTCAACGTCCGCGCCAGATCCTCCGGCTGTCCGCTCGTCGGCGAAGCTCACAATCGTCTTCCGCCAAAACAAAGCCACACACCGACTCGCGGGTCCGACCGACAGATTCCGGCAAAACAATCGCGGCGGCCGTCGGGGGGAAAAGAGAAGAGGAACCCACGACTCGCTCTCGACCCCGCTCGTGAATCTCTCAGAGTGCGAGAACAGTCGGGTGAGGTTTTCTTTGAAAAATCGAGGCCCGAAGCCGCTCGGAGCTGTTCTCGTCGACGCTCGGGACGCGGGCGGTAACGTCCTCACGCCTCGAAGGCCCGCGCATCACTGACTGTTTCTACTGCCGGCGCTGCCACGCACAAGCGAGCCAGCACACACACACACACCTGTCCGCCCGCTCTCTCTCTCTCTCTCTCTCTCTCTCTCACCGCGACCGCGGCGTCGACGCCGAGCGTCGCGACGCTCTCTCTCTCTCTCTCTCTCTCTTTCTTCTTCGCTCTTCGTTCAAGGGCTCGCCTACTGCTTATTCTTCCTTTTTTCTTCGCCGCCACACTGTTCTTTCATTCTTCTTCGTTTTCGACGCGCGGCGCTCTCGATTTCGCGTTTATTTTCGTATACAAAGTGGCGCTCGCGCCTCGCCTCTCGCCCTCGGGCGCGAATTGGGCCTGTTTTGTAAGAGCGGCGGCGAATTCCTCGCGAGCAAGCTGCCGACAAGCTCTGACGCAACGCTGCCTTCCCGAAGCAGCGCCCGCCGCGATGGATCTTCCGCTCGTCTTATTTTGCCTTTTGAATATTCGGGGATTACGGTGTTTGTTTGTTTGCTCCGCCGCGGAACGGAAGCCGCGTGGCCGTGAAAATTTTGACCGAGATTTTTCGATGAATGTCAACGGTGTGCCATATATCAATGGATGTGTGCATATGTAGGTCAGACTTTAAACCGACTGCTCCGTTGAGCTTTTTATATGTTTTGGTTTTGCTTTGAAAACAAGGGGGTTTGAAAGTTCAAATAACAAAAAAAAAAAAAAACAAAAAAGATGTCCACCGTTTTTGGAAAATTATTTATTTTAGCACTTGTTTGTATGTTTTTTCAACGAGAAATAACGCTAAAAATGATTTTAGAACAATTTTATAGCTTAAGCAGAAAATAGCAAGAAAAGATGAAAATTTCCTTATTAATTTAATACAATTTCTAAATACATATTTCTAGTCAAATTTTCATTAATTTTTTAAAGTAACAATTAATTTCTAATTGAAAAATATTTTAAAATTTTTATAAAAAAAAAACAATTTACTCGACTTCAGCTTTTGAAATCGAAACATTACCAAATATCAAATATTTGTATTAATCGAAAATATAAACTTTAAATACATTAAAGAATTTTAGAAAAGTCAAACATTTATAAATATTTTACTATTCTAATCTTCAATTAATCTTCAAAAGCATAATTCAAACGAAAGGCGGAAAGATCAAGACAACAATCTTTATTCCCCAATTTCAACACTTCATATATCATTCCATGCATCGGCAATCGCAACCCTCTTGTTGTATAAACAAGACTGCGAAAGAACAAGCATTTGCCTATTTCGTTTTTCATGCAACGTAGTCGAAAATAATGCAAAAATAATCGTTCAATGTTCGGAATAAAAAGACTGATTCTAGAGTGCTCTGTAAATTGTCATTAAGCAAGGTTTTTTGTTTGAAAGCGCTTGATGCTTGTTAAAAATAAAATTTATATAAAAAAAGAAACAGCTGCCATATTTTCATTTAAAAAGAAAATTTTCAACTGTCAAGAGCTGTATTATTATTATTTAAAATAATTCTACGTTCGTTGGTGTGAAATTGTGAATCCTCTCTCTTATCTACCATCATTGGTTGAATAGTAAATAAAATCTTATCTCGAAATTTTTTAAGGAATATTTTTAATTTTTAAAAATTATACATAGCCTACATATATACATTATAACTCAATCTAAAAATGCTATATTAATTGGAACAGATAAATCAAGCAAAAATTCATTGAAACCCGTATTATATAATAAAGAATAAAATAATATTTCATTTCGAAAGCAAGAAAAAAAGTTGAAAAACACCCGAACACTCGAGCCAGTCGGAGAAGGTGAAGCTTTGCAATTTCACTTACAAGATGCCTCCGTCCGAGCTCCCCTACACATTGTAAGGAAGTATAAATACAACGCCGTTATTATATTACCGGGCAGTCATCGATTAGACGCGGAAGAAGCTGAAAGTAGGACGAGGCGGGCGAAAAGCATACCTGTAGAAAACGGCATAACGCGATTGCGAGCATAACGCAGCATATACGTGCACGTAGGCGGCGCGAGCTTAGCACGTGCAAGCTTTTTCGTGAAATATACGCTCGCCGGCGACTTTGCCTAATCTTGAGAGAACGTATTTCTTCGGCTCTTGGTCTTCCGTCGCTCGTTCTCCTTAACGCGGCGATGTGAAGGCGGCTTTATTAAAGTGTGGATTGTGTTTTGTATTATTTTAAAAAAACAATACTTCATTGTTATTTAAAAGTCATAAGTTTCATTTTAATGGTTTATTTTCATCATTCTTAGGTCCGTGAATAAATTCCAGTAAAATGGGGCAGGGAAATTTTTGAATTATTAAAATATATGAAAAAGTATTTTTCATTTTAAATAGGATTAAATTGTAATTTCACATTGAATAGTTACCAAATGAGCAAAAATTATGACATTATAAAAGTTGAATGTGACTGTATTCGATTTAAAAATTTGAAATTAAAAATTTATTTTTCATTTATAATTTTTATTTTAAAAATTAAAGCTGTTTGAAAATTCATGTCAAGATTCACTAATTTGTTCAATGAGGTTTGTTTCTAACACTTGAAAGTACTCAATTGTACTCGTTGCATTTTTACGCATCCTTGCAAGTTTTGTTTTGTTTTTTTTTTAAGAAATTGAACTCAGAAATTAAAGAGCTTTTTCATAAGCTCGCGCTATTCCATTTCTCAGTGAAATATGAAGAAATTATACCGAAGCTCGATAGCTTACACCAACAAAGCCTTCAGACTAAAAGCTGAAAGATGATTGTCGGCCGCATTAAAACGTCATTAACGAGGTTGACGAGAAAAGCGTCACACTTCGCCTCTAACTTCCTTGCTTGCGCCGTCATGCAATATGAAATTGCGCTTTTAATTCCACAAGCCTTTTACTGGAAAATGAAAGAATGTTATTGAAACATTTATAGTTTGCTAGCTTTATTTTCTATAATACTTGAACTGTGGAAGATTAGAATATATTTTCAAATTTATACATTTTATATTTAATTTATAACAGTAAAGTAACATTTATTTTAATCCGAATGTAATTTACAACTTTAATTAAGTTATTCGCTTATTTCGTTAATAAGCTAATTTTAACTTGCGAAGAAGCGAAAAACTTCACTTAAAAACTGTACATCTCCAGAAAAACGTAAAAGACTGCAAGAGTTAATTTTACAGGTGAAGGGGAGTACGTTCCCACTTATAAAATTTGAAATTAGTAATTCACGCGTCAAGCAGACGAAGTTAAGTAGGCTTCAATCTCTCTTTTACTCGACGGTCAAAGCGTGCCTCGAAACCGCACGGCAGGTAATTAGAAACTTTATGGGGTAAAAAAGGAGAATTTACCCCCAGAAAGTGCCCCGTTACACAATTTAAAATGTTATATATTTTCGAATTAAATAGAAATTCTAACGAGTCTAGAAGAGGCTCACGCCGGAGCGTGTTCTAACGCACGCATGATCAATGCCAACACTCGGTGCGTATCAGCTAATCCGTAATTAGCGCACTGCCCGCGAGGGATGAGGGCGCTTTTCCAAGAAATAAAAGGAGCGATAACAAGCCGCTCGCTCTCTCTCTCGTCCGCTCCCCGCCCGATCTACGGAGTCGATTGCCCGAATCTACAAGACTAATGCAAGCCAAGAGTGGACACGCGAGACTGATACGGCAGTCGTCGAACGCAGCAGACGATTTGATACAGTCGAGGAGCCGCGGAGCGCAGCCCACGAGGATCCGTCCGGGTTCAGTCGCCATCGGCGGAAGGAGGATCCTCGAGTCTTGCAGAGCTGAAGATTCGCGGAAGAGGGCGGTGGAGCAGAGAAAGCCACCGAGACGCGTGCGCCGCCAAAATATAAGTTTCCTTCTCTCTCGCCTTTTGCGCTGATAAAGGAGCGCGACGATTCGCGACAATCGGTAGAATTAATTTTTTGAGATTCAGCGCGTTAAGGGGGTTTCGATTCGGTGGCGTTTTAATTTCTAGTTATACTAAAATAAAGAGCACTGAGAGTCATGTTTATAAGTGAGTTATTACTTATTCTTTAATATCACATTCACCAAAGAACCTTTCGAAAATTGTGTAAAAATATTGCTTTAGGTGAAGGGTAAAAATTATTTTTTCACGTTCCATTTACACAGGAATATTTCGATTTTTGTAAAGCGGCGGGTCCTGAACGGCATACGGTGGCTCGTTGTCGTCAGACACCCAAACCGATCCTGGCTCTGCCTCGCGTATCATTTTTACAATTGCCGCGGCGACATTTTCAGGCCTAAAACGGTAAAGAGAAATGAATTGTCAATGAATTTGCATACGCGATGAAGCTGCGAGTATTTACGGTTGTACTAAATTCGAAGTGTGCAAAAGTTCATCGAAAAATTTTTCTTGAACAAACTTCAAGCTTCTTTCCCTCCAATTGCTGCGCAGCAGATTAGTTTCCGTAGCTCCAGGGCAGAGAGTCAATGCTCTAACTCCGGTATATTGATAATGGTCCTGTAAATGAATAATTCTTATTTAGATAGATTAAACTTGTTTTAGTTAAACCATTTAATGTAGCAAGCTAAACTTCACAAGGAATAGTCAATGATTACACACCTTTAAGGATTTGGTGAAAGCATAAACAGCGTGCTTTGTCGCAATGTAAATAGGCATTGCTGCATAAGTTGCCAGACCAGCGATTGAGGCTACATTCACAATCGTGCCACCTTTGCCATTATTTTGCTTCCCCATGCGTTCGATCGCAATCAACGAACAATTCACAACGCCTTTCTTAAACATAAATTTTTATGGTGTACGTAGAAATCACTATAAACATATTTATAAGAAACATAATGTTAAAGTTGGCTGGACGAATAAAAAATTATTGATAGCAGGAAGGATTCTATACTTTTAAAATTATTTTTAAAGGTAATTTCTTGCACTGGAATGTTTTATATATATTATATAAAAATAACAATTCATATGGAAAGTACACGTAAACATAATTTTTTAAATTACCACATTAATGTCGATCATACGATCTCCTTCTGCGTCGTTGAAAATACCTGCGTTATTGACCAGAATATCAACACTTCTTTGTGTTTTCAAAACGTCATCAAAGATAGCTGTAATCATAAACGATCAACCTCGGTTCAATAATACTTGGCCATATATTCTATATTTTGAATAAATTAATTAATTACCAGCAAAATCTTTTTTATTTGTCACATCATGGAAACGAAATGTAGCTCGGCCTTTTTCAAATTCACTGTCTAATTTTTGCAGGCAGGTATCAATGTGACTCTTTGAATTTTCAACGTCGAGAAATGTCACATGCTGTAAATCGTTCGTACATTTTAATTGTATGTAACATATTTTTTATGATAAATATTGGGTGAAATTATTTTATAAAAAAATATTTGTATTGTAAGCATATTTCGAAGTTTATCATTTTGTAGAAACTAATTATTGCTTTGACAATTAAAAAATGTTATCTTTAATTTATAAATTTATTATACGTAATTTTAAGGTAAGTTGAATTTTTATTTATATCATAGTTTTAAAGTCGCAACAATCAAAGATCACGTATAAAATAAAATTAAAGGGCAAAAAGGCGTTTAAAAAAGAGAAACAAAAGAGTAAGAAAGAGCGAGAGAGAATGAAAATGGTTGTGCGATTGGCTGTGCGATAAATTGATCGGGGATGCGAAGACACGGACTAACATTCGAGAAAACTGCCCCTCTTTACCAAATAAAATCTTTTGAAAAAGGGATCGATGAGTTTATGTACCTGAATTTCGGAAGTCATTACTGGCGACCGTCATTAAGAATGAACAATAAAAAATAATCCTCTGTCTAGACATATTAATTATCACGATACAATTCTCTAAGATGCCCGGAAATAAAAAACTTAAAAATGAATCTACCCGAATTTTGTTTAAAACGTTTATAAAGCTTGTAAAATTCTAGAATCACCTTAGCTCCTTCTCTTAATAAAGCCTGCACAGTAGCAAAACCAATACCGCCAGTGCCGCCAGTTACAATAGCAACTTTATTCTTGATATCCATGATTCAATGTGTTCACCTAGAATTAGGAACTCTCAGATTCATAGTCGCAATGATACTGATATCTATTTCTTTACTAACGTAGCTTTATAATTAGTCAGTGCGGTAAAAATGAAAAATTATAGTTATCTTGTTTACGATTACTTTAGCAAACTTTATTGATAAAGATATAAAAAAACGCCGTTTAATTCTTTGAGCTTTGATAAAGAACGTTTTATCAATACTTCCAATTTTCGAGATTTGATTTATCATTATTTGTAGTAAAAAATTCTTCATAAAATCGATGCTTTTTATGTACAGAAATAAATCAATGCCAATATTTTTGTTTATTTTATCAACTGCTGTTATTATCATATTTTCATAAATATTTTTTATGTGCATTTTTTGCGTTGTTGAACGTATACTTTTAAAATGAGTTAAAGTACATCAAAACATTTTTTACAATGTAAAATAATTATATATGATCAACAAAACTTCCTACCAACAGATGTTTTGTTTACACAATTTATGCTGTATTATAATTCGATAAGGTCTAAAGCCTATTAAATAATTAACTAAGGTGATACATCAAGTGACAATGATTTTCCTAATTAAAAAGTCGTAAAATGTTAATGAGTTTTATACAGATTTTAAAGATATTTTAGTTTTGATCTGTATCCGTATCTCTGTTTACTACTTTACGATCCTAAGATAATGTAAATATACATTTTGTCAAAAAACTTTTCAACGAAAAATTTATTTAAAAATCTATTTTTATAATGTATCTCTTTCAAAAGAAGTTACAAAGCTTAATTTTTACATAAACTGTAAATCAAAAAGTGCTGTATTACTTACTTTTACAGTGCAGTATTCAATAATTAATAAATATACTTACAAGCATACAAATTATATATTTTTATTTATAAATACTCAGTAACCCGAAGTTCCTCTCTTTTTTGACACTATAAAAATTAATTATTTAAACACCTATTATACTAGATTGAACTAAAATTTTTAATCACTTCTGCAGTACTATTCTATGTATTTATTAGTAAAACAGCAACCAAAACTTAAGAATTCTCACTCAATTTCGATGTATGCGAAAATCAAAAAATATCATAAAAATTATTCGCTATACATTTAAAAATTAAACTTTTGTTCTAAAACAAACCGTATTTATTTGAAAAAAGAAAAAAGGAAACTGTGAATCTTACACTTTCACGATCAGCGATGTAATAGCGGCACAAATGCTGATTGCAGAGGTTTACTTGTTCTCTCTGTAGGTAATTAAGAGAAGCTTGAAAGAATTTTGTTTTGAAACTTTCATTAGCTACAACCAGACGTGTGGTTCCATTGTGTGTTGATAAAATCTCTTTCGAATTCGAAGAATTCTGCTTTGCAGAAAAACATGCAACAAGAACAGTGTAATTATTTTACATTTACACACTATTGGTTATATAGTCAATTTTTAGAGAGGTGGAATTCAGAAATCATATTTAGTTGTTTAATTATATGTATTTTAAAGAAAATTCATGCTGATTTTAGTGCACCATAGTAAATTTTATTAAGATTCATTTTTTAAAATTGGAATATATCAATTTTGTTTTTTATACATAATGATAACACCAATATCCTATAACTAACTTTAATTAGTTTCCAGCTCTTTAGAATTCGTACACTTACCTAAGAACTTATAAGGACCTCCTACCAGCTGCAGTTCCAGTGATCTTGGGTAAGGGTGAAAGAAGGGGTACTTTTTAAAAAGAGAGGGGGGTGTCAAAATGCAGCAAAGATTGAAACACTGATCTTAACGTGCTTGTACTCAGTTTGTAGAAAATATTAGAGGCGACAAGACCTCAGAGAACTTTCGGCTTCGGAAGGGTCTACATCTAGAATTAAGTGTAGTGCTTGTTGTCTACCACGTGTATCGCACCGTATCGTGTTTTCAATTACACTTGTGTTGTGTGTGTGACTGTCAGCAGGAAATAAATATTCAATTTTTTAAAATGGTAAGTTTTTCTATATTTTCATTAATAAATCATATAAATAATTGCAGTTTCCTTGTGGAGTTTTATTGAAACTAACACAACTACTTACATAGTAAAAAATGTTTTTTTTTATAAATACTTTTATACATAATTTATTTTTATACAAAAAATAAACGTGATTTTAGAAATTAAAATTTAGAACTGATGATTTGAAGGCATATGTGTTTAAACTGTTGACTTTGACTCAGTTACTGATTGACTTTAGATTATTTTTGTAGATAAAATATATATTGTAATATTGCCGTGTTTGTCAATTGCTTAAAGTTTTATTTTTCTCATGCAATATAAAGAGATACGTAAATCCAAAATAATTTTCACAATAATTAAAACATGAAAATTAATTGTTTTATTTTCTAAGATTTTGATTACGAAAATACAACAAATTAATTATACTCTATTTTTAACTAAAATCGCTATAACTGTACTCAATGTTTAAAAATGTTTATACTTAATTTTACTTTTTATATTATTTTTTAGAGTTCTCCTATGGAAGTTGAGATGGATTACAAAAGGACTTTGATGCAAAATCTTTCAAGTTTGTTTAAAACCAAGGGTCATTATGTGAAAAAATTAATGAGTTACACGCAGAGTGGAGATGACCTCAAATTAGCTGAGAGGGCTGTGTCAACCCTTGTGAAAAAACTTAGAAAAAAACGCGGAGCAATAGATGAGTTTGTTAAAGCAGTTAGACATCCAGAACGACCAAGCAAGTGCATTACTATAGAACGAAGTGTAGATGGCCGGGTTCAAATTTTGAATTATAAAGGTCATCCTCACGTACTTTTCTGCAGATTGTGGCGCTGGGCTGATTTAAGATCGTATCACGAACTGAAAAACACAGAAGCGTGCAAGCATCCATTTTCCACAAAAAGCATGGAGATTTGTATCAATCCTTATCATTACAATCGCGTCGAAGTAGAACACTTACGCCCTGTAATGGTAAGGAAGCTTGTAATCAATGATGCTGATATTGAACAAATTATGCAATTGGGCAACAAAATTCCAGATACTTTACCGGAAAATGTGGCGCTGGAAACCCTATATGAAAGGGAAAGTTTAGAACGACGTATGGATTGTGCACTTAATAACGGAAATGTATTGACAACGGCTACTATACACACTCCACCAACAGAATCATCACCTGAACGCCGTAATCAATTACAGACATCAACACTTCTTACTCCAGAATCAAACTCTTTGACGGGGCAAAAGAGTGAGCTTCATAAATCAATAAATCTTACTCCCCCTTCAAGCAATTCAGAGCAAAGTTGCACACCTCAAATATCATCGTTAATTACTCCTCCATCAAATAATTCGGAGCAAAGGACTAGATCTCATACGTCAACATTGTATCATGAACAGTTGGATCAAAAAAATATTTCTCAGACGATATTGAACACACCACCGGACTCTTCACCGGAGCAAATTAATATGCCACAACCTTTAGATATTGTGCCGCTGACATCTTCTGAAATAACACATGAACAACGTTTAGAAGCATTGTTCGCTCCATTACCCGACACGTCGTTTGATTTTGATGAATTGTTGGAATCAATGGATGCAGAGCCGTCACTAAATGAGGTTAACCTATTAAATTCTCCCAAGTTTATAGAAAGTCAGAAACCTTGGGCATCTTGCACTCCACCGTCAAACAGTCCGCTCTTGCATCAACCCAATCGTTTAGCAACTTCACCTAATTTTCCATACCAAGATGTAATTTCTTTAATGGAAGATTTTAATAATAATGATAATTCGAAAAAACAATTGATTGATGATGAATTCATTAAAAATTTGTTAATCGACGGGCAATTTGTTAATAATCAATATATTGACGTTAATCATCAGGATATTAATTCTCAGTGTAGCATAGAAACCCATGAGCAACGAAATGTCAATAACCAGCAAGATGTATATGCGCAGGTGGAAAATCAAAAGAATATTAATACGGAAGCTATAAATCAGCAGTGTGTCGATCAAAAAACCAATCAACAACAAATTAGTCATGGACAGATTAATAATCAAAATATTACTCAACAACAAATTAATAATCAACAAATCAATCAACAAAAAATTAATAATCGACAGATCATTAATTTGCAAGCTATAGATCAGCAGTATGTTGATCAACATATGAATCAAAAACAAATTTATTATAATGGACAGATTAATAATAAGAATATTAATCAACAACAAATTAATAATCTACAGATTAATAATCAACATATCAATCAACAACAAATTTATAATCTACAGATTAATAATCAACATATTAACCAACAACAAATTAATAATCTGCAGATTAATAATCAACATATCAATCAACAACAAATTAATAAACAACATTTAAATCAACAACAAATTAATAATCTGCAGATTAATAATCAACAACTAATTAATAATCTGCAGATTGATAATCAACATATTAATCAACAAAAAACTAATAATCGACAGATTACTGATTTGCAAGTTATAGATCAGCAGTGTGTCTATCAACATATCAATCAACAACAAATTAATAATAACGGACAGATTAACAATCAACATATGAATCAACAACAAATTAATAATGGACAGATTAATAATCAGCATATCAATCAACAAATTAATAATCTGCAGATTAGTAATCAACAAATCGTAAACCAACAAATTATCAATCTAAAAATTAAAAAGCAAGAAGAAATTGAGAAAAAAATTCAACTTGATATTATTATGAAAGGCATTATGACAAGCCCCCAAGTGCGAAATCAACAGGTTAGTCTCATTTATACTGCATTAGTTTTTGTAAAAAATTAATTTGATACTTAAGATTTACTTAGAATTTCTTTTTTATTAATCCACAATCTTTTACATTTTTCTCAGAATAATGAAAATGGACCTACACCAGTATCATACGTAGAACAAGCTCAGTGGATCACAATAGGCTACTACGAGCAAAACACTCGAGTCGGTGCATCATTCCGTGGTTCCCAAAACGTTGTAACCGTGGATGGGTGCGCCGATCCTAACGAAAATGACCGTCTTTGTCTCGGTAATATCAGCAATCCCTGCCGAACCATAATCTCTGAAAAAACAAGACAGGGCATTGGTCAAGGTATCCAACTGCATAATGTCAATGGTACGGTCTTTGTGGAGGTGAACTGCGAGCATTCAGTATTCGTTCAATCCATGTGCTGCAATGAAGAAAGAAAATTGGGTAAAGACGCTGTAATCAGAATGGCAGCTGGTAGCAGTCTCAAAATTTTTGATGCAAAGTTCTTTAGTCACGTGCTCGAAGAGGCAGTAAACAAAAATTCATTCAAGGATGTTTACAAGCTTATCAACATGTGTATCGTTAGGTAAGAATTATATTACATACTTTTTCTGTCATATTATGAAATGTTCAAGTTTAAAGATAATTTTGATTGTAAAACTTGTATTAATAATTGAAAAAATAATTATAAAAGAATATTATTGCGACACCATTTATTATGACACTGTTTAGTTTATTAAAAAATATCTTATAAATAAAATGCATTTTTAGCAAGAAAATTTTATTTTTAGATTATCGTTTGCCAAAGGATGGGGAGCGCAATATCAACGTCGGGATGCTACGGAAACACCTTGCTGGCTCGAGATTCATTTGAATGGTCCACTGCAGTGGCTTGATGCTGTTCTTGTTACTATGGGATCACCTTTGGAAGCTATTGGTTCGGTTTCGTAAATGTTAATTACCACTTACGATCACCAACTATCAATATGTTACAATGCATAGGAGCTTGGTGCCTTTTCGTGGTAAAAAATGAATATCTTACTGAAATTAAAAAATGATAAATTACTGCAATATGATATACATTAAAATTTTGGAAGTTCATAAAAGAGTATTAAAAAAAATTAATGTAAAAATCGTAATTTCTTAAAATCAATTTTTGTTGTTCGCATCGAACAGTACTATATTCAACCAAGACCACAAATTGTATGTGAGAATTCGTAATTATCAAACATGTAAGTTCTTTAAAATATTTTTAAAGAATCCTTTTAAAATATGTTAAAGTTGTAAAGGAATTTTTTACTTAACTATGATACATAATTTTTGCAATAATTAAATAATTTGACAATCAAAATTTTAAATATTTTGATATTCTTAATATCCAAAAACTCTGATTTTTATTTTCGATTCTTCTTAATTTACACCTTAATTTAAGAATTAAATAAATGTTAGTCTGTAAGATTTACTTTTTATTTTATTGTACTTTGAGTATTGAGAAAAATAAAGTACGTTTATAGTAATTCAACAATTTATTTGTTTTTCCATT
>JAWWEM010041003.1:0-13674 GCA_035582935.1 Ormyrus thymus
TATGAACTACGAATTATTTTTGTAAACCGTAATAACAAGATACAAGTTGATCTTACTTCCTAACAAAATTATCTTTAGAAAATCGTGAAAAATTAAAGAAAAACCTTTTCTGGCATCTTGAGATTTAGTCTCCTTAGTTTTCAAGCAATTCGTCGCAGCCGCATTGACTCTATCAAACGTAAATTTAATATCGCTCTTGCTGGGATCTGAATACGGTAAGCAACATGCACGCCTCCCCGAGACGAAAGGAGCTGCAAAGAGTAACCAGAGACGAAAACTAGGAGGTGGAAAGAGAGCGCGACGATGCCGACTCTAGGGATTTATAGCGTAGAAGAAAAAGGCGGCTACTCTCTCTTTTTCTTTTTCTTCTCCTTTTCTCTGCCTTATAGTTATATTGTACATCATGCGTTATGCGATATTCCACTTTCGTAAAGGAATTGCTGAGCTCTTTAGTAGTGGGAGCTTAAGGATTTTCATTGCGCAACGTTTTGCCCCATTCTTTCTCATAAGAATTCTCATTATTTTTCCTGGTTTATTAAATTCTCTTTTTCCAAATTATGAGAATCATAATCTTATTATTAGAAAATTCTTTAATTTTCTAGAAATGTAATACTTTTCATATACGAAATGACATGAATTAAATTAAATTTTGTCTAATTAGGGCTTCCGAATTAAAAACGAATTGCTTAAAAATTCTAAAGAAAAGAAGGGTGCTAAATTTATTCGAATACTGATCTTAATAAGATGGTAAACTTGCAATTTCATTACTACGTGCTTCGGATGAGAATAGTAAGCTTCTCTTCTATTACCTTCCAATCAGGCATTAGTGCGCCAAGTTTCCGCATCCAGCACAAAACATGGATAATTTTTGTCGCCTTTCCTTAAGTTGGCAGTGTTAAAATTCAGCGTGCACAGTCTCTAGACAATATTTTTGCATAGAGAATATAGCATCATCTTCGTCATTGTAGTGTCGGCCCTAGCCGAAGCGCACGAATTCTTGTATGCGCAAAGCCCCACCTTCTGTTTATAAAAAGTCCCAGTTCTCTCATCTGCTTGCCTCTTTTCTTGGCTATTTACCTGCCTGTCACTGGGTGTCGCTCCGTTAACAAGTTATTCGCGTCGCTTCTGTCGCCGTCTTTGTCCTGGGAACTCGCGGCTAACTTGATTAATGAAACACTTGTAACTTGTTTCATGATTACATAATAAGCCTGGTTCAGGCCTACTGCCTGCCCGACTTTACTCCCGTTCGTCACTCTCCGCTTTTCTCCCTGTTTCTCTTTCGACAACGCGATGCGCGTCGCATCCTCGCGAGAGTAAAAGTTGATGCCACTCGACGTCTGAGATGGTTAATAAAACTCGTGCATCGTGTGCAAAGTTTTTCAAACTTTAATAGAAATCTCGGAAAAATCTATTTGCGTTTTCACTACAGCTTTACATATTTAACTTTTTGAACCATAACTCTCTGACAAGGATAAATTCGAAATCCTTTCACATAATATAATTTAAAATATTGCAAGTTTATAAAGTATTCGACTTAGGAGCTATACTCATAATTGCATATTGATTTTCCAGAGAAAATCAAGTATCAGATTTTTAACCCTGAAAATTACCCTTTCTTGTTAAAACATTAACATTTTATAATTTATTTAAATTTATAGCACTGTGTGGCCTAAAGTAATAAATCTCATGAATATCCCCAAGTAACACCAGAAAATAAGAAAACTTTGGATAATCATTTTGGCAATTGTAGGCTAGTTTTAAATCTCCGAAGGTGACAGCCATGCGTGCCGTCTGTGTTTCTAACTTTCAATTTGATAGTAGAATTCAAAAGCTCTTTCTTTTTCTCTTTCAAACGCAGAATTAAAAATAAAAATAAAAGGCAAGGTATGGTTTGTATACATAAAAATCATGCACATATTAATTGTGCACAATTTAGCATAGCTCGATATATCTATATATAATTTTTGCCAATGCTAAACTGTGTACAATTAATATGTGCAGGATTCTTATGTGTACAAACCACACCTTGCCAAATAAAAACACGTAGAATATTAACCTAGAAATCGCGACTTCGACATGATTTTTCGACGCTCGTGGTATAAAATAAAGTTCGGTACTAGCGTTTAACTTGATTATTTACCTCGTGAAAGGTTTTCTCCCTCGCTTCGTTCATATCTCACGCGAAAAATGTCTCACGAGGTAAATAATCAACTTCCACACTTGTGTTGAAATGCACACTAAGAAAAAAATTTCATTGAATCAATGAAATCGATATTCATTTGCTGGCATTACATATTTAATTCTTTGAACATATTTGTGATTCGATCAATTCTTTGATTCTTTGATTCGATAACATAATCTTTGATCCAATAAAATCATATTTGATTTAACTAAAAATGTGTTTCAAATGACTAATTATTTAATTGTCAACATCAATACAGATTTCATTAATTCAATGAAATTTGTTTCACACTATTATTAAAATACAATATAGAAAACAATGTAATCTTGTTACTTTATCTATTATGCACATTCTTCAGTCTTCATGAAAACTTCGATTGAAAATAGTATAATATGAGTAAAGCTACACGAAGAAAAATCGCTAGTAAAAGTTAAGCAAACATGTTAAGTAAACTTTACTCAGCTTTATAAGTAAATTTTACCGAATTCTAGGCGCCATTTTTCTTTCTGTCTCTCTCGCACGTGTGGTGGCTTACTTAATAAATCAAGTTAATTTTACTTAAGTCAGAATCAGTATCTTTTACTTATACCTTTTAAGTAAATTTCACTAGCGATTTTTCTCCGTGTACATGAATGTGAGAATTTAAATAAAATGAAAAAAAAAACATGAAATGAGAACATGTATTACAAAAATAATTAGTTTGACTTTTGAAAATAGAATTAGTACTTTTTTGAATTAGTATTTTATACTATATTTTATACTACAAGCGCGAAAAAATCATGTCAAAGTCGTGATTTTGAGGTTAGAGTAATATAAAATATATTACTAAATAATATTTAATTCCGAAATATTTTATTAATGATTTCAAAAGTTTTTACAATCTAAAGCAAGCGGCGGATTTATGTCACACGAGCTATAAAATAGTATACGACACTCGTGACTTGAGAAGCTCATTATTGCGTTTAGCGTCCGTGTACACCGTTCAATAATGAGCTACTTAAGCCACACGTATCGTAATATACTATTTTAACTTTCGTTAAAAATAATCGTTTTATGCTTTAAAAAATGTTCAAGCATGATAATAAAGCGCAAAAAGATCAAAACTTTCTTCCCCATAATTTTCATCCTGGATATTAAAAGGTACACAGTATGAGGGTGACTCAAAGTGGAAGAAAAATGTTTACCATCTAGGAGTACAGCGTAACGCAGGAACTTCAGGTGACGCAATAAAGAGCACGCGAGCAGAACTTTTTCTGAAACGAATCCTCTCCAACTTCATACCTGTGTATATAGTTAGAGGAACGGAATACGAGAATTCAATGTTTCGTGTGCGGGGAAAACCTATTTTCTTAGCTTCCTGCGTTTTATATATATGTCTATACATATATTTTTTGCTCCGACGCAGTTTCTCTTTCTCGCGCTTTTCTCTGCACTTTCCATCTCTCGGCTTTCCATGGGTTAGTCCGGCGCAAGGCCGATATAAAGTTCATGAAATATTTCTCCAAGTTCAGGGAAGGAAATTGCTACGCTGCTGCTTCCTCTACAAAGCCTTCGATTTTGAGCATCGGTCGATGTGTCTGCTTTGCATGGATTTCGGAAGTAAAGGTGCAGCAAAACGAACTGTAGGGCAAATAAACAGTTAATGAAACGAGAAAATAATACAGATTTATGATATTCGGAAATATATTGCCTGGCGTTTTTATAATGTAAAATTCTTTTAACTAACTATTTTTGATATTTTTGGGTTAATTGCTTCATTAATGAATTGATAGAAATAAACAAGAAAGAAGTAATGAATCAGAACGAGAGCATTAGCTAAGATAATAATTAATTGTAAAAAAGTAGTGGAAAAAAATCAAATTACTATTGACTATTGAAATCCCTTGTTATAATATTTTCAATTTCCATGCATTGTATGATAAATAAAGAAATCAATTATATCTGTCTAAAAGTCTACGATTTAAGGTAGTGCTGCCACTACAAAATAACCGTTCAGATTTTGATGAGATTGAACATACTTATTCATTTTGATCTAAAAGTGACTCAAAAAAAATTTTATGAGGCCAGGGTGCGTGAAACAAAAGATATTAGCATTTTAATTTTCATTCGTTTAAGATAGTTGAAACGCAGCAGTTACTGCCAAAAGTTATAATAACCAATCACAGAAAAGCTATTGAAAAAATTGCTAATTGCGTAAAAAATAGTTTGTAAGCATTGTTAATCCTAGAAAAAAAAGATTTATAAATATATTTCTTTAATTAGTTACCGTTACTTCACTCTTTTTCTCCACCATCAACGTTTTGATTTCGATTTGTAATCACTTGTACTTCTAAGAATAATGTGTTAGTTTTTTGTAATCGATAAAAGATTTTCTATGACACCTTCCTCCATAATGGACTGTGTAAAATTTACCAATTTTAAACACTTATATTTCCAATTCTTTTCGGGGAAATTGGCTGAAATTTGAATAGTGCATAAATAATGTTGTTAAAAAGCCAGGGTTAAATTTTTATAGACATCGTATTGAAGATAAAAATCGTTCAAACTACCTTAACACGGGCTCTTATATGAAATCACCTTCTAAATTATATTACACAAAAACTACCGTTCAAATTTTGATCAAACTTTTTTCAACGAATACTGCGTTCCTAGTGAATGTTTTAAGACCTTGAACTCTTCAATTTCAATTTCTGTAAAAATTTATTTAAGTTCATTTGAGAATAATTGTCTAATAATTCTTACCCTTGTTTGTATATCTATACACACAAAAACCGCTCGTCGTTTGTTTATATCCGTACACGCGCCGTATATCTATTTTTATAAAACGTATTATATCTGCCAATAGAACTACCTTAAAGAATCAAGTGTTCTGTAATTAATAACAAAGAAAATTTGATTTTTGGAGTGAAAAAATTGTAATAATTATTTGCTTTATTTATTAATAAGATAATTATATAGTTTGAAATGCTTCGTCGACAATTTACATTGATCTAAGGATCATAATTCGTAAATTCATTTGACCGCATTCATCGTTACGTAACCTACTTTCATTGTCGATGCATACCTTCGATACTGTGAATTACCTAATAAGGAGTTATGAAAGCAAATAATAAGGGAATGTATATAGACCTTTTGTGAATGGATTATTGTACCTCTAGTGAGCAATATCACAATTGATGCTCGTAACTATTAAATATTTTCAATAAAAATTTTCCATAAACCCATTGAATTATTGGAGTAATAAGATGGCGGAGAGAAATATCTTTAAAAATGGTTAGAATTACTATTGACTTCAATTGGTTTCCAAACTTTTTTTGTCGTCTAATCTTTCTTATGACCTCAGTTGTCAAATAAATAATAGCTTATCGGGCTGAACCATGTTCTTTTTAAATAAATCCTATCTAGTTTTGAATTTTCTATTAATTGTATGCATGTGAAAGTAATCTGTCTGCTTTGATCGTTAATGCCTAAAATGCATTGATATTGTAGGCTTTTCGGGAAATATGTCCTTCGTACGATTAATTTAAAAATTTTTACAAAAATGAAATCATAAAATCAATATTAAAAATATCATAATAAAAATGTATTTCTCTGTAATTTTGAGTTCAAAAAGCTCAAAAAATAGATTTTTTATATTAATAAAATCTTATAGTTTATTATAATGTCCAGTAGATTGTTGCAGTTTCGAAAGGTACAAATTAAAATGATCCCCCTGGACTCTTTTGGAAAAATTTAGTTTATTTTTCTCATTCTAGCAACGTTTCAACCGCTAATCAGATCATTTTAATTTGTACCTTTCCAAACTATATTAATAAAAACCAATTTTTATAAGTAACAATGTACAGACTTGTATAATTTTTATTACTTTCAAAAGATTTTTTGAAATCCAAAACTAAATTAATTACTAATCAATAAATACGTAACTCAATATGTACACAACAATAAAAATCCTTTATTGAATTATTTTATAATTTATTTAATAATTTTAGTCCCTTTTAATAAAATGAAGAAATGACGAAAAATCTTTTAAATGCAAGTAGATATGACAAGTATTACGTTAGACCTGAGGTAAAAACGTAATAGTTCATGGTAATTTTCAGCCAGTAACAGTAAGAGATCCTGTAATCAATATGCGTGAATTATATAAATCAATTGGTCAGTACGCACATACGAGCGCGCCGTGCGAAATCCGGCGATTGCCATCCTCGCTACTCCCTCTTTCTCTGTCGGACTGGCTGTGCGGCGCTCTCCGTGGGACGAAGATAGAACCAGCGCGGAGCCTTCCTCGCACTACCCCGGGGGTGGTTCTGCGTGCCTCAGTCTCACTCGAGCCGCGCATCGAGCAGCTTCGAGCCCACCTCCGCTCCTCTCTCTTCTTGCGGCCGCCGACAGCGCCAAAACCACAGGGAACCGGCAGAATTTTTTCCCGACAATCCTGTGCCCAATGGCTGCTGCTTTTTTCCGAGCTAAAGTAATGTGATCCTGCATTGGTTTTGTGCGAATTTGGAAAAAGACTGGCCGATTGATTAGTGACCCATGGTAGAAACAGTAAGTTTTTATTTTTTCGAATGATTTTTGAAAAGCAGCTAAAAAAATATTGACGTTCTGGAGTCGATACATGGCGGGAGGGAATTGGCTCGCAATCGCACGTGTGTATACTGTCGATGTTCGATAATTGCGAAAGCAAAAGTGTTATAGACTTTCTAAAGATACGTAAAAGCTGCTGCTACCGGTGCTGCAGAAAGCCGCGTCTTTCTGCTTTTCGCATTTGGGCAAATTTTTCCGCATTGATCAGATGAGAAATCGAACAGCAGTAGAGGATACAAAGAGGGCCAGGGCTCGGGCATCTTTCGTGTGTATCGATATACATCGCAAATCGTGCGAGTAATACGTTCGTGCATGACTCTATACCATCGTAGCCGAAGTTTGGGTGTTAAAACGGTGCAAAGGATGTCAGTAGACCTCTAAAATGATGTGTTATTCTTCGAGGCCTGCTTTTAGGTAAGCCATTTGTTTGTCTATGTGCATGTGTTGGATGTTTGCGCGCGTGAAATAGAAAGGTGTTTGTGTACAAGCGTGAATGTTCGGCGAGATGCGTTTGCTCAGCCGAGTTTAATGAGTTTTACGATGCATGATTTATTGATTGTTTGGCAAATCGTATAAATATTTTTGTCACTTTTATAGAAAATTTGTACTTGCAGTGCAAAACTAATAATTTATTCATATGGAATGGTTATCTGCTTTATAAGTTTATTAATAAAAACTAATGATATATTATTCATAAGGATAAGTTAAAAGGATTTTCTATAATGAATCTTTATTGACATTTCATTCATTTTCTGAATAAAAGTAAGTAATCTTTTATTAAGTTTTAGAAAGTTTTTTTGCATCTAACGAATAGCACAATTTCTACAGTTTTAATTATACGCTTTTCAGTATAGTGGAAAATGAAATATTCTTTGAAATTTATATGGTTTAAAGGCTTTTATAAATGTTATTTAGTATGGAAATAAATTTTATTTTGGGTCATTCAGAATTATTTATTACTTAAATTTACATAAAATGCAGAATAATTTTTAGTCAACTCGGATGACATTAAGTAATGAAAGCCAGGAAAATATATAGTTATTTTATTTTAGAAATAAATAATTATAAACTTGTTTGTCCTGGAATTAAAAGCAATAATGAACGATATTAAATGCAACGTTGTCGTAATTCATTCTTGCACCGACACATAGCAATCGATAAACCGAATATCTTTATCATTGCAACCAATCATTAATGGTAAATACTTATGAATTTTAAATGCGGCTATTGGTTATAAAAATGAACGATTATTCTACAAAACCGTACCATTTCAATTTTTGATTTTATGATATTTACATTGAGCTATAATATTAGCATTAATATTGTTTAATGCCGCCTAATAACATTCCGTTATTGCTGAAAGCATAAATTATTTTGCCAACTACGAGAGAGGCCTGATATTGATGTTTGGATACGTTTACATACTGATTACATATTAATTGTAAATTTACTAATTAGAATAACTAACTAATTTACTTCAGTGCTATTTGCAAAGTACAAATTTGCGCCTAGATCCGTAGGTATAAATTAATCGACACTAGAAATCTACAGTTAATTCTTTTGAAATTTTTAATGATTTTCTTAATTCATTGGTTTTCACTCAAATCATTAAAAATATCTCCAATTGAAGTCGTTATATTTAATGTATGTGACTAACTTTTAAATTGCTTTCCAGATATTAAAATAATAAAATCTGTGCTTAGGGAAAAGAAAGTTATGCATGTGTTGTGCACGTGCATAGGGTGAGTAATGTTGAAAAGCACGTTTGCACAGGCGGTTGAGAGTGCGAGTCATGCACCTATATAGCAAAATGTAGACAAGGAGATATTGGATAGCTGTAAAAAGTACGAGAAGAACTTTGGCAATATTGTTTTCATAAAATCAACAGAAAATGCGAAAAAGCACTTGAAAATAAATAATGTAATAATGTAAAAATAATGTAAATAATTTTTAACAAATTTAAATTTAAAATTTTAAGAAGGTCTGGATGGTCTTTGAAGAAAATAGTTTATATTTAAAAGGCTACTGGTATCTGTAGAATGAAACTAATGAAATGATAAAGCTGAAAAGCATAGTTCTGAAGAGAAAAAATAGTACGAGACACTGCACCTTCAAGCAAGAAAACCAGTAGAAACAGATTTATGAATAAATATTCTCCAGATATTTTTTTCATTCGTCCTTAGAGTTTTTTTGGGTCAAAACCCTACTCGGCCAGCCGCTAAATAGAAAAAGTGAAAGAAAAGCGTGCAAAAAGAGAAGGTACGGGGACGGTTTGACTTATTTTTACCGAAATCCGGGCTCGCCACCTGGGTGTCATTTACCGGGCGGCGAATTCGAGTTACACGTCGTGACCCTTCTCTTTGTCACGTTGTCGTTATCATTCTTCACGCGCTTGCTCAGGGACCGTTTGAAAATTGCTTCACGGCTTCTCTCGTCAGGAGAATTAGCTCTGCTAGTTTGTCAGAGCTCGAGCGGAATCCAATGCCATAGGTTATTTGGGCTTTGGTCTTGTCTGTAAAAATTGACGGTGGTTAACTGTTTAAGAAGAAATACATAAATTCTTGCTCTGTCATTGCAGGTATATCATGTAATGAGATTAATCCAAATATACTGATAAATTATAGTAGTGCGGTATATCAATATCAACGGCTGATTATTTGTAGGTACACTTGAACACTAATTGATTCAAAGAATCTTTGAAGATTCAAGTTTTATATTAATTTATTTTCCGATAAACGTATGTATCAATCTTTTATGAAAAAAGGAGTTTCGATAAAAGAAAACTGGGAAAAAGGTAAGATTGTTAAATATTTACTGCTTTATACAGAACTTTTTCATCGATAGTAAAAAAGTAAATTCTGTATACAGTAAAAGAACCTGCACAACTATTAATTTTTCATTGATTGAAAATCGATACGGAGAGCTTTTATATTTCCTTAAAAGGGTGGAAATAAAAAATTTAGCTCAAAGCACTCAGGAAAATAGCTAAACCCAAGTCTAAACTTAATAAGTGATTGTTTAGTAATAACCGTTATTCATATCGTCGATTTATCGTTTACATCAGCCCTCCTCTTTATCGCTTTACATCGGCTGCGATAGAAAATTAGCGCGGGACAATTCGGCAATTTCATTATCAGCATCATCTGTCCAAGAGGAGAGATGGGCACATAAAAAGGCTGCAAATCGGATAAGATATGGAAAACAGGGCCAACGCGTGCAAGGACTATTACGCTTTAACGAAGGCTATACAGCGCACCACCGGCGTAGGACACTTGCGAAAATTAGAACTACGGGCGTAAGCGTCGAAATGTTCTCGACGTAGTTACATGGTCGATTAGCAGGCGCAATTGGCCTCTCGGTACAAGGCAGGCAGAAAGACGGAGAGAGGGAGGGAGGGAGAAAACGGCTTACGTCAAGCTCGTAATAATCGTTGCATCAGGATCATTCTCTCTCTTTCGCTCTTCCGGCTCGTTTGTTCTCTTTCACAGCGTATCTCGCGAGATAAAAAGTACTTTGGTACAGCAATGCGAGCATTTTTTATAAATGCCGCTGCTGTTCTCATTTGGGGGATTGGACTTTGGATTGTGGCTTAAATTATATAATTTAATGAAACTGAGTTTTAAGTTGCTGTAACCGCAATTGGAATACTGCAGCAAAGATAATAATAAATTGCAAAAGGGCAAAAATTATACAATACACTTTAATATTTTAGTTTTAATTTTTAATATTATTATTAATTTAATCGCACACCTTGAATGAGTTTATATCTGATCTTAGTTGACAATATTTGATTGTTTATTTAATAAAATAGTATTTTGGAGATGACATTAAGGCATCAGTGGATAAATGAATGTGCACTTAAAAGATTAATGTTGCAAATGCTTTAATTTACAAACTTTCTTTCTGGGCGTTCATTACTCAACTTTTATTTGATTTGCATATTCTTTTATTTGAATATTTTACTTGAATAAATAAAGCTACTTTACTGCGGTTGAAAGTCTGCATTAGTTACATAGTTTCGACCACCAGAAACGAAACGGATAAGCTTTTCGATTTTGGAATTTTTTTATACCTACAGATCTATATTTATGGTTTGAAATTAAATAAAAATGTCGTAAATAATATATTTTACCAATAAAATGTTTAGATATGTATGTTTTGATAAGCAAGTGCATTTATTATTAATTTACAAATTAAACTAGACAATTTTGCATTACATTATTACATCAATGCAATATCGTTTCATAGATTAAATATGTATTTACATTTTAATATTAAATATAATTTTGTTCACGTTTATTAGTCAGGCAGTTGAAATGAATATCAAAGCTCATTTCAAATTCACTTATACTACATAAACCACGTCCTGATCTGCATTACTAAAGTCAAGGCTACTTGTAAGTTTAATGTATGTAAATATGAAATTATATACACTCGCCAAGATTACATATAAAATGCAGCTCGTTTTATCATAAGGCTCAAGGTTTATCATTAACATAATCAATTCCTTATCCTAATTCAATGACATTTTTTAGCTACATCTGAGTCGGATATCTCGCGAAGCACTTGGCACACACGCAGACCGAATCCACAAACAGCGCAGATGTTTGAGACGGGGTGGGGCGGCGCATTAAGGTCGTGACTCTTAAAGTCACGTGCCTATCCTTATCGACGAGGGTAGGGGGCTGAAGCAACCACCAAAGTGCGCTCCTCTCGCTCGCTTTCTTCGACCTCGTGACACGCAATTCGACAATTAGAGGGACGGTGTTTCGCTGTAGGAGAGAAAAAATGGGTATCGCGCGTGGCGCTGTGAGCCGAAACCCGTTGCTTTTTTCTCGTGTTCATAGGTTTGCGCATACACATCAGCCGACGAGCCGTTGATTAAAGGATGGATTGCTCGCACGCGAGTTTTACCATCTGATTGACTATTTTCTGTCGTACTATATATAAAATAAATAATATTTTAGCTATATTAACGCGTATTATTATTAACGAGCGCAAAAGCTTTTCTAAGTGCTTTTTAAAAATAATCAATCGATTTTCTGCTTACGTCCGACAGTAGAAAAATACTTGAACTGTTTGAATTGAATGTTAAGCTAAATTAATGCGATATCGAAGAGAGATTTCTGTTTTTATAAAGACGTTTTTGCTCGTCGCTTCTCTTTGCCCAGCTTCTTTCACGGGCTTTCCCGAAGGCTCTCTTCATCCATAGATCCGGTCGCCACGAGTACACGTTTCCCCAGTTGCAGCGTCACATCTGCTGCACCATCGCGCACACAGAGTCTTTCCCTCACCGACAGTCCTCATCTCGCCGCTGTGGCGTCCCATCGACCGGCGACCTCTCGCACAGCCACTTAAATATAAGTCGAGCGTCGACGATCCGATCCCACTCGTATACACACAGTCCTCCTTGCTTTCCGCACAGCCGCGTAGAAGAGAACGAAAAATATGAGAAATTGAAAGATCAAAGATAAACGCAGAGAAAGAGTCACGAGAGGTCGAGCGAGTTATACTCGCCACCCCCTACCGACCCAACCGACTTTCGAGAATACACTTATGCGGAGGCATTCATTTTCCGCTATCGTGCGCGTCTCGCCTGTATATGCGACTGTGGCTTCGCACGCGCCGCTCGATTGAAAAAAAAACCACTAGTCGGAGCTGAAAAAGAAATCCTTTAAAATTTAAGACATTCCGAAGAGTATACTTAACTGCTAGCAGATTTCAATGAATATTTCATTTCGACAATTCAGGGCTAAATCTGACGTATTTAAAGAGAGATTCAAATTTCTTTTTGAAGAACAAGTTTATTTAAAATCTGTTATTCATTTAGCGGCTAAGCTAAGTCTAAAAGTCATAATTAAAAGTAAACGTTAAAAAATGTTAAAAAGTTTATTATTCAAGGAACATAACCGGTAATTACACTTTATTTCCAAAGCTTTACGTAAAATACAAAACTTGCATTACGTTTCATTATGAAAAGCTGATAAAAGTTCTTTATGAGCGCAATAAAAATGCGAAGCTCTTAAATTCATGTTTGTAAGATTTGAAATTTAAGATTTTAATATGGAACCTGCTATTTAAACGTTAATTTATATTTATTAGAAGAAACTCGTTGCTAATTTTGCGTTTAATAAATTGACCAAGTCAGTAAATGCAAAAGATAAATTAAACAATCTTTTGATTAAAAAATGTGATTGCACTAGTCAGCATCAGTGCTAAATCGAGCGATGCGTTGAGGCGTAACTGCCTTCATCTCTTTGGGTTTCCGGCGATGATAAAAGCGGAATCGAAATCGGACGGCGCATTGCTTTACAATTAACGCTCATGTATAACTTTGCTTCTCGCCTGGGCTGCTTCGGACCGACTGCAAAACGTTCGACAATTGACAAATCGTTTGGACGTACACTTCGAACCGACTGGTTTAAAGGGAAATTGATGGCTCGCTCGTCGCGAAGCTGCATACTTTCCGCATTTCTCTCTCACTTCCTCTTGATACGCCCTCATGAAAATGCAGTTGAGCTGGGTTGAGTTCAGAGGGCTGATGCATTTTCAGAGACGCAGCTGCGGTAAGTTCGCAAAATCCGATGCGTAAGGCAAAACGTTCTGTCTGTTATACTAGGAGGCTATTGAGCTCTCGCGGATTTGTGGATCTTGTCCTTGTACGATTGTTTTAGTTGGATGTTCTTCCTTTTCCAGCACGCGTCATTGTTTAGCTCGTAAAACAGGAGTTATTTTTATAGTTTCTTGCAGAAAATCGCGTAAAGTGTTGTCTGACTATAACTCGACGTGTTCTCCTTGAGCTTGAAAATAATTTTCCCATTTCTAAATGCGCACCATTTCAAACTTTAATTTTAACCTTTCAGTTTCTTATCAGTTTATATTTCTATTGTCTACGGAGTCACCTG
>JAWWEM010041034.1:0-13672 GCA_035582935.1 Ormyrus thymus
AGAGAGAGAGAGAGAGAGAGAGAGAGAGAGAGAGAGAGAGAGAGAGAGAGAGAGAGAGAGAGCCGAGCCATCCCGAGCACTCCCGAATACCCACGAGATTTCTCACTAGAGGTAAGGTAGGAAAAGGTGTACTGCAGGTATCAAAAAAATAACAATAGGCAATACATGTGATATGAATATTTTTTATAGCCTTTATGTTGGTTATACAGTGTATTTAATGAATAATCTTTTTTTTTTTGAGGATTTTTTTGCATCTTTTGACGAATACGATATTGCATCTTTTTTTTGGTTCTGGATAGCGCTTGTTGCACGGTTTTGTGTCTGGGACAAGCCGCTTATATTCTGCACCATCGCCCCTTGAAAATCTACTCTCTGATTGTCCCATTTTTCTTACAATGTGTGCGCAACGAAATTCCAAATAAGAATGAGATCAAAGCATACATGTAAATTTATTTATAATACTTCACGTCTAAAATCTGTTATCGGATAAAGCGGATGCTAACGTCGGTAAACAGTAAGCAAATATTTCTGTTAATAAAATGTCTAAGAATAAATCTATATCAACAGTCTCACTTACTTTATTCTCAATCTCTTTCTGCCAAATTGTACAAAATTGTTTAAATATATCCTTATTTTTAAGAATAGATATGTAATCATCCGCGTTTTCTTTACTAATTTCAATTTTTAAAATATCTAAAACACGGTCTACAACGTTATTTCCCTCCAAATCGCTGATTTGCTTTAAGTGTATGTCAATGCAATTGCGCAGTTGCATTAATCCCTCAAAAGTTGCTTGCTGGGTAACGATGTGCGAAGGCTCCTCAAACTTTCTTCTTTTACGCTGTAGGACAACGATAAAACGAGGCCCTCTGGTCTTTCTTCGATAGAGATCGCTCGTGCAGAGTATGCAGTAGTAAAATGAAAGTTGCGACTTGGTAAAAAAATTCTTCAAACTTTTCCGTGTTCTTGATAATATGAGTGCGAATTTAGCAAGTATGCTTTCATAATATCCATTTGCGAGGTGAAGTCTTCCCAATTCTTAGTGTCAAAAGTCATATGTTTCACGCCTGCCCCGCAGAGCTTAACAACAGCTTTGTATGATTTACTGTTGTATTCCAAACCAACAAGTATTTTTTTACTATTTGACTTGTTGATCGCGTACATTGTGGCAATTAGCAAGTTTGGCATTGAGGTGAATGCACTTTTATTATAGCGCTGTGTATTTGTTTCGTTTTTCATTTTAAAATTATTATTAATCCTGTTGCGGCAAGTACCGCAGTTTAGAGCTTTGATTTCGACTGAGTGTGCAGACTGAATCGAACCTTCTTTTATCCAGTTTGAGTACGAGTTCGAAACGCGTAGTGGGGACGTATATTTTCAAAATAATAAAAAGTTTTCTCAAAGCAATGAATAGAGGTTTCGATTGTTATGTGCGGATGTTTAAGCCCATTCAATACGCTCATCAATTCGGCTGTTTAAAGAATGCGTTTTCTTAGAAGTCAAGCTTATACTTTCGAGTGTTTCAAGAGGGTGTTTATTGAATTATTATTGTATATGATTCGATCACGATCTCTGCCTTCTCGCCAACGCTCGTGTCTTTCAGCGCGATAGCGCGCTCTGTCCTCGACTTTGTGATTGAGATGTCTGTTTTTCACAGCTCTACCCAGTTTATTTAGAATACTAACCTTCTCTCGTTAATTCGCTTACTTAAATACTAATAATTATATTTTAATAGAGAAGTGGTAGGGTGAATAAATTGAGTAAATGAATTTTTGTGTATTTTACATATTTTCATTGAAAGCTTGTTGAAGTTGCAGGGCGGACGCACTATGGTCGATTATCCGATCCTGCAGTGAAAATACAGCCTCTTCTTCGGGTATAAATTTTTTATTCGCATCGCAGAAGCCTTGAATATCTATTGGAAAATCCATTTTGAATTGGATTTTACTGCAACTATCGTCGGACGGAGACTGCGTGAGCACGGTAATTTTCCGTTCTAATCTATGGTTTGTCCCCCTTCACTTAAGCGCCGAAATCCGCTATGATTTGTCTACTCGAGTCAATTTCTAAAATGTTATCGAACTCTGCGTAAACTATACAGTTTATCGTACTCGTAAGAGCCTGCTCAAAGGCTATGTAAACTTCCGGAGCGAACGAGATTCCAATGACTCGCGCAGTGTGCCCATAAATCAGGCGTAAGATCGAATGCTGTGAGAAAGTTTTGTCGTCCGTAATTGTAGCGACTAATGCTGTTACCTTCGTTGAGAAAATGTATACCCGTCACTAAGAAAAGAGTTTGAAAAGCATCAATGTATAAATGTGATTCACCTGTAATGCGGGGCTGGAGAGGTCAGCTTGACATTTGTACACCGTCAACGTAAAGAGATAAATAATTGATGCTCTATTATCTACAAATCCGATAATAACTCTTTTCGGCAATTGACCGAGAATCGTGTTATCGATCGAATCTCCTAGAATTCCGGCATGCATAGTGAAAGATTTTAGTCTTTTTTCCGTGAAATACACTTTCAACCGTGAAATACTGTAGATTATAAGCGCCATCGTTTCTCGTGGCAGGCTCTGCATTCGGCGCAGTGTCCAAATGGTCGAGTTTGTCATAGTACCACAAAATTGCTGTCAAGTGAGATTCTTTAGCGACGGGGGAATAGTTGAGCAAAGTTTCTAGATATGCTCTGTAAGAATAAGCATTACTCGGTGGAGATACGAATTTTTGATTAAAAAATATGTCGACTTGATTAAACATCGAATGAAGAAAGTTCTTCACAAATACAACTTTGGCATTTTCTAGCACGGTATCTGCGGGTAAAATCTGCGCTTGAACATATAACATTGTGCGCGCAAGATCAAGATAATGCTCACTGGCACTGGGCACAACGAACTCAATAGGTGCGTCGCCTTCATCGCTGAGTGACGAGATCGGTTTACAATATAAGAAACTGCTGCTTTCTATCGAAGTCTGCGTGGCAGGCAGTGTAAATAAATTCAGTTCGCTCGACATGCACTCGCTCGAGTGCGTGTGTAAGAACGCTAGTGTTTATTTTGGTCAGAAAATATCAATTATATCTTTAAGTCTTTTTCCTCTTTCTAGTCGTAGCATTCGAGCCCTTCTTTCTTTTCACACCGCTACGTTTCTTACGGGCCTTGCTGGTGCTGCAGGCGGTCGACGAGATACGCCCGACAACACGTGTTTTCTTAGACTGGCGCCTAAGGTATTGTGCTCGGCGCTTATAACCAGCACCTTGCATGACGTCTCTAAGCTTAGCGGTCGCTTTATTTTTTAAATTTTTACCAGACTCTTTATAACTTCGTGGAAATTTGCTCCGCTATTTGCTACGTCGTCTAAAACATTCAGACCGGCACGCACAGCCTCCTTTCTAACTGCTTTAGCACCAGGTGCGACATACGGAAGAATTTTGCGAAATAAGTTGCTCCTGCAAAAACATTTCTCATCCCGCCTCCCCCGATCTTTTGATCGTAATAGCGTATGTAGTGTAACTCATGTTTTCTGTTTTTTCTTCAGTGATTACGTTTGAAATGGAGCGTAACGGTCAAAGTTCCGTATTCAAATGGTATTGGACGTACGTACTGGTCTTTTATATCGATAACGACGGAGCGAAAGCTGTGTTGTAGCAGTGGAATATAATTTATAGGCGCAAAGTGCCTTCGACATTTGAACCAAATTTGTATTTCGTTGCGTCGAGAAATACGATGCGCAAAAGAGCGGCTTGAGTATCTCCCACTGTGTAGGGCTCGCACAGATCAATTTAAACAACGTGAGAAAATGTGTTTCTTTGCACTCGCAGTTTTTTTTTGCAAATAAAAATAACCTTTTTCAAACTTTGATTGATTGATAAGTGATCTTCCATTATACTCGTTTTATTTATTTCGTAAACTAAATCGGGCAAGTTATCATAAACATCGCTTAGAAAAGGCTCCTGCTTTTCCCAATCAGCTTCTTTCTCCGTGAATTTAATCATCGCTTCTGCATTGCGAATTTGTACAATCGTGCAGAGAATATGAATTTCAGCCATGCCTACCATCCAATTACCGTTTAAATTTATACCGCGCGATAAATGTGTATTGAAGTAACTAGTTGTATTATCGAGAAATCATACTGCTGTTACTCGGTAAAACTAGATAACAATTATCATGATCCATTTTTTTAATTTAAATTGACTCGAGTTCTGATGCTTTAATCCAGAAATTGAATTTCTCTGGGTAGTCCATCGACTTGACCAGCGCCTCTTGCTTCGAGCCTCGACCTCTCTTACGAATTACGCGTTCGATTTTGAAGCTCTCTTCGTTCATACGCTTTTTGCCCACTACAGTTAATTCCTCAGTGTAGAAAAATCCATCAATTTCCTCATCGCTTAAATCCTGTAAAATGTACGTGTATAAATGTTGTCTCCGCGATATACATTTTATCTTAAACACCTCCTCGCTAAAATTTTTTTCATTTCCTTTCTCAAAGGTGTTTTTTGTACGACTGATGCGTACATAATCACCGATACCGTATTTAGGCACTAGCCTCCACTTTAGGCGTTAGTCTCATTTTTATACTTCTATGTTGCGTGTTATTGTACGCGTGTACAATTTTTCCTATTATATCGATGTAACGCTTTGTGTTTGAGTGCGAGAAATAACGCCACATGCGCTCTCTTTCGTCTGTATGAGTTTTTTTACAACGGCTGCTTTGACGTCTGGATTTCTCACCACTCTAAATCGAATTTCAGATTTCTTCAAGAGGGCCTGAAAAACCGAGCCGACAAATTCCTTACTTCGGTGGGACTGTAAACAGAGCGGCGATCGGCCGTTTGCTTGCTCAAAAATCCTACCCATAGCATCTGTTACGCTACGGGCGGTCTTGTCGCGCAACGCCTCGATCCACGCGTACTTGCTCAAAACATCGACGACTATTAACAAGTATGTGACTCCGTCGTTATAGTCTTTTAGAGAAGTAAGCTGCATTAAGTCATATTCCCATAAGTCATTGATATTCGTCATTTTGTAATGCAATCTTGAGAATTTTCGAATCATAGTGCGATGCAGTGTGTAAGCATCTTGGTTAGAGTGTCAGTCGTAAATCTTTTTCTTCTCAATATTATTGACTATAGCGCTTCCTTTCCTATTCACACGTATGAGATTCAGAGCACCGGCGTAGCCCGCCTCGTGTTCCAAGTCATAATACTATTTCTCAGAAGACATTGTTTTCACATTTGTATCTCACATCTAGAAACACTTCTCGTTTTCTTTGGTGAAACAATTCCAGAGGCTGCTGTATCGTCGAGTGGATGTGATTGCTTCATGCGTCTCTTGCCTCTATTTAAAGGCTCAGTCAATCTTTCACCAATGTTTAAAATTATTGGATTACCAATCAAATTATTCGGTGTATCGGTAGTTTTAATAAATTTTGCAAACGGCAAGATGCCAGCAGGCACCTTGCTCCCTCGAGCTTCGACCCTTTCTTTCTGCTTCTTTTTTACAACGTAGTTCAGCAGCTCAATTATGTTGGAGCCCTCGATTTTCCGTCCGTCTAGTATAACCGTGCCTGTATTGTCCCACTTTAAAGGCTCGGAAGCCACAGATTTCCAATGTCTAAGCATAAGTCTCGCTTTTGGTACGTACGCCTTTAAGATACTGTCTAACATTTCCTCTTCGCTGACTGGCATCAATTTAGCGTCAATTCTGTGCAGCTCGCGTTCGGCCTCGCGTTCGTTTGACCGCTCGTTATCTTTAAAAAATAAATACCTTCGCAATACTTGCAAATAATTTAAGCATTTTTCACGCTCATTGGTATGTGTTTTTGCGTGTAAAATTTTATGCATTTCGGCATCTAACCTAGACAAGTTATCCCCGCACGTTTGAACAGTCTTCGCACGCCATCGGTTCTGCTGCTGCTGCTGCTGAGCGGGCGGGTAGCACCGTTTCATAGCGTGAAAGTGACTCCTCGGGGACGATAACCATTTTATGTGCGTGCTCCGTTTCTCGAATTTCAGCCACGCATTCTTATTACCAAAAAGCTTTGAAATAAGTGTACCGACTAGTGGAGCTAGCAATAGCGGAAGAAAACCTTCACCGTTTTGAATCAGTACGCGTTTTCGATTTTGCCAACCGACACGCTGGTTTCTGCCGTCGCGAACCAATTTTCATAGCACGTGCTTGTGCTTTTGCAATTTATTTTTTTGCGGTGCTTTCACCTGTACGTTGCCCTGCAAGACGTTAAGCGCGCATTCGCATATGCTCCTTCCACCTATTTTGTCTTCGCCGTGTAGCAGCGCTTTGCGCGAGGATCCGTCGCACTAGTTGAGAGCAAGGAGGAGTGCGGCGTGTTTTTTGTAAAATGCTTTCCAGGTAGCTGCGCTGAGCCCCGTCTTGACGTTGTTCTTTTACCCATTGTCAAGGATTGACTGTCTGGAATCAGCGTATTTCTAGTCCTTTTTATCGTACATTTATCTGTTTTCGTACATATACGTAACGTACCTTATCGATGCGAGGAAAAATGCACGTGCGTACTCGAAATTCGTCGCGTGCGTCCTGCGATAGATCGAGAAATAAGTAAGAGTGTGGGTGTGGGTTTCTTGTGGCATCGAGATAAGGTTCTTGTAACAGTTTTGAATCTTCCGGATAAACTTGAGGACCAAGGTACTGTATTTGAGCTCGATCACGCGGATTTTTAAAGATTACCAGATACTTGGTGTTCAGACTGTTATCTCGCTGTGCTTTTCCTTTGTGACAAATATTTTGCGTGATAAATATATATTACGCTAATTCTTGTGATGGCTGTCTTTTGTAAACAGATCTAAAATTATATCGCTCGAAGACTCGCGCATCAAATCATCAAAGATTAAGAGCCGTTTTTCATTGTCGCCAGAGTAGTCGCTCGGATGAGGCAAACCTTCTCGAAATTCAATTTTTAAGCCTTTGACTAGCTCTGTTCTGTAGCTCGGCTGCCACTCTGTGTAATAAAACAATAAACGATCAAACTGCGAGTCACTTATCTCCGATAGCTGGGAGAGAAATTTTTTAACAAACTGCGTTTTGCAGCACCATGTTGGGCCGCACACGCAGCAGACAAAAGGATGTTTCCAGCGCAAATCCATACTCGATAATGACGGAATCACAGCATGTAGTTACCATAAAGGACCACCGTGGCGCCCCCCCCCCCCCGCGGCGGCGCGGACCGGAGTACGTGCGTTACGAGCTTGGAGCGCACTCGGCCGCGGAGATTAGGCTTTTGAAGCGCGCTTTATAAGCTTGAAGAGCGCGCGTACTCGTGCGACCGCGGCGATCAGTCTCTGTTTTACGGAACGCGCGCGCTCGGACGCGGATATCATTTACTTACCTGTGCGTGTATACCATAAACTATATTTTTTTCTGCATGCAAAGAAAACTGAGCAGGAGGGATTAATTGGGCTCAAAAATATTTTACGAACGTTTAAAAAATAAATTTATTTAATACATATTTAATTACATACTTTACATATTTTTTTATTTAAAATTATTTTTTATAACCAAACGGCAAAGAGAGTCGTTACGATACATATCGACGTTTCCTTAAAACAACAGAACAACTCTTTACATCGTCGCGCGTTATTACATCGTGCTCGGCGGTTCTGTTAATAGCCTTAAAACGTAATTGTATTTTATTAGACTTATTTTGATTGCACTCTAAGTCATCATCATTACCTGTTGGTGTACTACTTTCGAACGCATTGTTTATCAGTGTTTTAACGCTTTCGAGATTTATTTTCAAAGAATTTATGAAATTCTAAGAAATTCCCTTGATTTTACAACATTCGAATCGATTACTGCCCGATATAAATGTTTCAATATACGTCCCATGGCCGTAATTTTTCAGCTCGTCCGTCATATCGGTTTATCCGTTTCTGTGACACACCACGTGGGCCATCCGCTTGCCTGTTGTTACAAGCGTAAAAACATATTTACTTATTCGGCGAAGAGACCACCCTCGCCGGTATCGCCAAATTACATAAATTTTTGTCACTCCATAGCCCAACTGAATGGCTTTGCGCAATTCGTTAGCCACCCAAGTGCCTGAAAACTTGCGATCAGAAGTTCGATCGTGATTACAGCAACCATCTCGCATTTCCTCGGCGCAAGTTTGGCAGAGAGCAAAGAGCAGACGACCGTGCATTTTTACTGGCAAAACGGGTAAAAATATATTACGCAGTGGTAAAACTTTGTATGTTATTAAACCTTCAACTCGCGACCAATCGTCATTATTACCAACGGTCAATGCATTACATTCGTCACCGATAAAGATACTGGCATGACCGAGCGGAAGACGCCCTCTTTTACAAACGTACGGATAGGGAGAGCAAATATCGGTGTATTTAATTTTTTCTCCCTTCTCGACCGTATACTGCATCACGATATTTTCTGTCCGCCCATCAAAAAGGCACCTCGCGGATTCAGCGTTATTTTAATCATTACAGGGTGATTCGCCTGGTATCACACGATTTCCAGCTCTTTTGATTTCCGTCGATCGAATTGGCACTCCGACATCTCGCGCGTTTCGTATCCAAGACTTGTAATTTTATCGATTTTAGCCACTGTACTACCGTACGACATTTTTTTGGCGCGATTGTTTTTAAAATACTTTGGGCAACCATGCGTGTAGCAGTTTTAATATTTGAAAACAATATTTTTTTCCCCACTGACCGATGCGGGCAAGTAACCGTCCACTATGTGTCCTTCCGGTAAACGATACTCGTGAGCTCTCCCCGCGTATATAATTTCGCTTCCCATTTCACGCTCGCACTGCAACAGCCATTCTATTGCTTTTTGAGAATGTCTATCTGCACGCCGATAACGTGAGTGAGGAGGTAAGATTCCAATGGTGTCGGCCTTTAAAAATTTTTTCCGAAAAACGTAAGAGCAAGCGAACACGATCGTTGTGGCTGAGACAAAAGGGTCAGTGTCGCCGACTTTTAGAAAAATTTTGCTAGATTTTACACAAGCGGGCCTCAAAATTTCAACATCCATTCGACAGTAGTCTACCAGTTCTTTCTTAAAATCAAAAACGCAATGAAGCGCTATTTCATTGTACCATACAAAATATTCGTCTCTCTCCTTTGTCGACATTGTATCGGGTCAAAAAGATTTGGCATCTGGAAGATATTCAACATATTGTTGATTACTTAAAGTATTGAACAAATGAGGGAAAAAGGCGCTTTTACTGCTAGTCGGCAAACCGAATGCTGCCGGTAGGGAACTCAATTTCATGTGAAAATAATTTAAAGAATCGATAAATTTAGCACGACCGTATTGTAAAACTATTATATTTCGACCATTGAGTATTATACGCTCGGTGTTAATTGGTAGCAAGTTATCGTTAATTCGTGCAGTATAAATTGAGCGTCGAATCCGCTTGCACTACATGCCACGCATACAATTTGCTTAAATGAAGTTCGCTCTCTAACGTAAAGCTCTATGAGTCTCCTCACAGGATCGTCGTGAAAAACATACTCGCGAATTCCGCAAGTGTCACACCATTTTGTAATGTCTTCCACATCTACACAGTCCGTACACAACTGTTGCGCGATACATAAATTAGCACGAATGTGAATTTTCGTGCTCTTGTGATTACAATATGACTCATCCTGTCGAGTTTCAAAATCGTAAAAAATATACAAGTATTTATTTTTTGCGGAACTCTCTGGCTGATGCTGCTGCTCTTCGCTCTCACGAATTGGTTGCATGTAACACATTACGCCGACAATGTGTTTTTTCTTACAAACACTAACTAACGCCACATTCATGCTTTCCGCGATAACAGTTTACAGCATTTATTGCAAATTTTTACCACCTCGCATACTTTTTTCGTTTTTTTTTTTATAAGAGCCTACTTTTTTATGATTCTCGTAGCAGTCGTTCCCGTAAAAATTTCTTTTACAATCGCGACATTTAACAAGCGCACATGCTTCAATTTCGCAAGAGGGTGTAGAAAAACAAGACGCGCAAATTTTTTCACATTTGTGTTGATCGATATCGTTTATTACAATTATCATAAAAAAATTTAGTTTCCGCAAGACCCGTCCAATTTAATATAATAGCGTAATGGCCCGAATCAGTGTGATATTAAATATTTATTATACCTATTGCAGCATTTCGCGAACGGCCATCGAAGAAAGGCGCTTCACCGCTGCCAAAATTACGGGCATCGAAAACTATAGCGATGTCCTGTTTCGAAAAATACGTTTGAAATTTTTCAATTTCAGCGTATCCGCAATCTTTCGCCGGTAGACGTACACCTGCTTTTCGCGTAATTTTTTCTGACCATTCTTTTTGTGTGTGGCGACGACTGTTGCGAATTTTTTTCCATTAATGACGTAAACAAAAATAGCTCAGTGGTAAAGAGCTTGCTTTAAGACCCAAAGGCCCTGGGTTCGAATACGGGTTCCAGAAATTTTTTTTTTTATTTTTAGCATTTTAATTTTGAAGTATAATTGCTATTTAATTAGTTAATTTGCCTACGGATAGAGAATAAGTGCGAGAAAACTCAAAAGAAAAAATGTATTTAATAACAATACTTCTGAAACGCTGATGAACCTTGCAGAAATATTGCTGCAATATTGCAAAATTAGCTAATTCCATCCCATATTTTACAAAAGCAATGGAAAAACGGAAATGTTGGTTTGCAGGAATAATGCCTCATGGTTGCATAAATGTTTCATAGCATTGTAGGAATATTTCTCATTATGGCTAACATTGCAAAGTAACATTGGAGTAATAATGCTCCAATATTCAATGTTATATGGGAATCTGTATACAGAGAGGACGAAAAATCCTCGGCCATGTCGTGAAACCATCGAATTTCACGAGCTCGTGGAACGTCTCTTACTCTCTTTACGCAAATATTTAACCAATTATTGGAAGCTACTTCAGAAGGGACGTGTTGGTCACCGCTTTCTTGCCGTCGAATAACTTTAAAAACAAAAATCACACAATAGAAATTTTTTGAATAAAAATTTCGTATTAATAATAATACTTACATTCATTGACAGATCGATCTGGCCGACTTTCCAGATCGAAACTCCGATAAACCGGGCTTTGAGTGTTTTCGTCGAAAACGCGAGAGCCTAACTCTCTTGAAGTTGACGGCCTGTGGTAAAAATCGTGCAGCGCTTCTCTACTATTGTGCTCTTCTGTGAGGGAAGCATTCAAATCCAGGTGCATGCTCACAAGAGCATGCGAAACTACTGCTTCCGGCTCCTCATAATTCCTCAATATTGTCCAAAACGTCTCAATTCTTCACAAGGTTGCTCGACACAGGGAGTTTCTTCTCCCTCCTCATCGGTTGGCATATTTACTAATTGCGGTAACTGTTGTTGCTGTTGCTCCTGTTGCTCTTCCTCGGATTCGCTGCTAGAGCTTGTGTAATAATCGTAATTATTCAAACCTCTGTCCTCCGCGACACCCTGCTGCTGCTCGACGATACAGTACTTGCATCGTTGTCAAAATCGTCAATCTCGCACTCAAATTCAGTGCTCATTTCACACAAGCTTTCATAATTATCCCCGCTGTTTGGTGCTGCATCAGTCTGCTACTGCTGTTGATCGAGGGTTGTGTTTCGATGGATGTCTCGTTTTCAGCATTAGCATCAGTTAATAAACTATTCATAGCTAAAAGCAATTTTATATTATTATAAAAGGAAAACAAAATAAAAAATATATTTTTTATCGAAACATGAGAACTTACCAAGCTGCTCCTTATACTCGTCCATCATATGTCTTAAGACAGTTAAATTCTCCACGCCTAACCCAGTCAAAAACTGCCCTACTATTATGATGATAGCTTGGATATTTTAAAAATAGCCTCTGTTAAAATAGCGGGCCATACGACGGTACCCGCATTGAGTAAGTAAAAAGCGAAATTCACGCCTTAAACTTATAAAAGACATTGAGCGTACGCGACGCTGCCACAAACGATTACACCTGCGCCACACCGGTTAGCGTTCGAAGCGCAAGCTCAGTGCCATTTTTAAAACTAATTTGCGCAAAACAGGCTCGGTACGACTATCCATAACAAAAGGTTCCATAATGGAAGGTAGATGCACTCGTTCTATGGTCCGTAAATATAATTCCCCTCGATCGTTCATTCATTAATACGACCCCAAGCACGTACTGTTTACGAGTTTTCAACACTGCCTAGTACGCGCATACTAAAAATCTCCATCAGCGACGCACGCAGCGTCAACGAGTTCTCAATAAGGTCCCAAAGCAGTAAATAAACAGCCCGTTTCGATGAGATGTCACAGCGGCGAAACAAAATCGTACTGATGCCTGTGAAAAGCCAAAACGAAACTTGAATGACCATGTGTTTCACACGATGCTCAAGGGCTTTATTGTCTTCACTGATTTTTCTCTGTTTTCCCCACTACACGTCTGAAAAAATAAGTTTGGGGAGAGTTTCTTCTTCGACGAGTCCTCATACCGTTTTAGTCCTTCAACGAAGACAGTTCGACAAACCGAAAAAAATCAACGATGAAGATGATCAGAAAAATTGTTCATTGCTGCGGAGAAAAAAGCTGCAGTACGTGCGGGAATCGCCGCTATATCAATTCTCGCCGACAGTGAGAAAACTGTTTGCGATGTTAAGCAATTGCAATGTAGCATCTGCTACGAAGAAAATCCTTGCCCTTGTCTCGCGGACATGGAAACACCTGGGTCGCTGACCAGTGAAGACTACAGAAAAGATGCTCACATCAAAGAAGAACCTGTGGATGAATTATCACCACCGACACCACCAGCAATTCGGCGCAGCGAAAGAAGACCTGATCTTAAGTTAAGATGTGATGTTGAGAGTTAATAAGTTAGATAAGTTAGTGTAAAAGTGCAAAATACATGTTTTTTAGTTTTAATATTCAATAAAACAAAAGGTAAAACAAATTTCATTTTTCATATTCTACTACATGAGCCCCTTATTCCTTTTCACAACTATAAATAAAAAATATTAATAGCATACATATTGCCTATTGTTATTTTTTTTATACCTGCAGTCCACCTTTCCCTACCTTACCTCTAGTGAGAAATCTCGTGGGCATTCGGGAGTGCTCGGGATGGCTCGGCTCTCTCTCTCTCTCTCTCTCGTTGTAAGCGTTATAGCAATACGTTCAGAAGCGCTCGGGATGGCTCAGCCCTCTCTCTCTCTCTCTCTTACAAACATGGCGCGGGGCAATGACGTAATCGGGGACTGCTCTCTCCCTCACAAAAATGGCAATGCGCTCTCTCTCTCTCTCTCTCTCTCTCTCTTTGTAAGCGTTATAGCAAGGCATAGGCAATGATGTCATCGACGGGCTCCATTTTTTATTTACACTAGCAATGTTATTTATATAAACAAACAATTAAAAACACATTAACATACGTTTTTATTACTTTTTTACGTAAACAAAGTAATTAAAAACTCATTAACACATGTTTATTATATATACAGTAGCACTGTTTATATAAACAAACAATTAATAACACATTAACATAGGTTTTTATTACTTGTTATACAGGGTATTCCAAAAGTATGGATCCACCTAAATAATTTTCCAGGGTCGCATTTTTCGGAAAAATGGTTCAGACAAAAGTAGCAGGGTTTGGTCCAAGAAATTGACCTGTGACCTTGCTTTTGACCCCAAGGT
>JAWWEM010041065.1:0-13664 GCA_035582935.1 Ormyrus thymus
CTTCTATTTTGGGCATTACTAAAAATGTCGTAGAAAGTTCTATCAATTCTATTTTAAAGTGTTTCCGAGAACATGTTATTCCGAAACATTTTGGAATTGAATCACATTCAAGAAAATTCTTTTTACAATAAACAGCAAAAGCCGCGAGACTTTTATAAAATTCCGATGATGCTCTATATATTATATTTGATGGCACTTATTTGCGTCATGAAAAAAGTGCAAACAATGCTTAACAACAGAAATCTTATTCTGGGCAGAAAAAGCCTCATTATGTAAGCTCTTTACAATTCATGCGACAAATGCTCATGTACTTGAACTAACTGGGCCATTTGAAGGAAAGCTTAATGATGCTCAAATTTTTCAACAAGTATTGAAAAATCCACATGGAATAAGCAGCATATTAAAAAAAGGAGATGTTTTTATGTTAAATCGTGTATTTAGAGATGTTAAAGATTTCATAGAACAACCAGGATTTAAAGTTTTAATGCCTGCTTTAAAAGGAAAACGAGATCAATTATTAACAACAGCAGAGTCTAATGAGTCACGGTTTGTTACTAAAATTCGTTGGTGTGTAGAAGCTGTATATGGAATGATTTCACAAAAATATCGATTATTATATAATCAGTTTAGAAATAAACTTTTACCTAATGCTGCGACGTATTGTAAAACGGCATGCTTTCTTCTTAACTTAACAGGAAAACGTCTTAACTCTGACTGTGATAATTTAGAAACTATTGTACAGCGAATGAAGTTACAAAAGTTTACTGTTAACAGTTTAGCTGAAAAAGAGTTGCAAATGCCAATTACAGCCGAAAGTCCGTTCTATTTAAAGAAATATCTTCAGATGACTTGCTTGATTTTCCAGAAGTCACATTAGAAGACTTAAAACTTTTTTTATCGGATCTTATCAACTTTCTCAAGCTATTTCTTATCTAGGTGAAATGCTTGAAAATAATAACTCTCTCTTGACTAGTTATTTAAGGGAAGAGCCAGATGTTATAAGGTTTGAAATCAAATCTAGACATATTAACCGTAAAACATACAAATACTACATAAATTACAATCGTAATGATGTGGGAATCGATGCAATAAAGGGTTATTGTTGCAACTGCGCAAATGGCTTACGGACTGTTGGATGTTGCTCCCACATAGCAGCTTTTATATACCATTTATCTTACAGAAGAAATTTATCGAAAATCATTCGACCTGCTGAAATATGTCATAATATGTCCCCCTCCGAACCGAGCAACTTTTGTCTGAAATATTTTTCTGATTTCCCTTATTTTAAGAGATATTTGCGTGGATCGACTAAAATGAACTACCCTGTACATTATGTTGTAAATTATAATTGTTCTCATTATTTCTTTAAGAAGATCAGTCAAAATAAAATTATGTAAAGATGTTGTTACCTCTACAATGAATCAAATAGTCTTCAATTTAAATTTTACTATTTGTTTAAGAATACTATATTTTTTTGCTAAAATCTTAAAAGCACATTCTACACACATAACCTTGCTCTTATCTGTAATAATTAACTTAGATTTAAAATAAATATTTTTATTTAAATTTTGAATAAAACAAAATAAATAATTTTTTTAACCTGTCATTATAAACACTATTCAAGTGTTAAATTTACATTCTTCATCAGATGCTTATCTAAAGTAAAAATTTTATCGCCGATGAGAGTAAATGGTAAGTAAATGGACTAAACAGAAAATTTAGTATATATTTACCAAAATCTCCAACTACCACTATGAGCAGGCCTCTCGATATCAATATATTTGCAATCCATTTGTCTTTGTTACGTATTTGAACCTACAATGGTCCGAGTACCTGAATTAAATCTCTATAAACATCTTTACGTAATTGGTAGCCTGCAGAAACTCCAATTCGTTTATAAATCAAATAGTTTTACCCTTATATATGTATTATTGTATGATTTGGAAATGCGCTTGTATAAAAAAATAAAAATATCAAATATCAAAAATTTAACAAAAGAATATCAAATTCGGCAAAAAAGAAATGTTTTGCAGAATTAATATTAAATAAGCAGAAAAAAAAGAATAAGCCAATTCTAACTCCTACATACTCATGATACAAATGGACATGTTCTAAAAGCCGTGCGAAATTTCGATCAGAAAAAGATTCTTTATATTCTCTCATAAAAATTTTTATTCGTAATAGATCGGAAATACAGCCTTAAAATTAATTTTATAAGAATAAAAAAGTTGAACAATATCTGCATTTATGTTTAGACGTGTGATAAAAATCGATGCGATAATTCCATAATTTTATGTTAACGCCTTCCTCCAAGAGAAATTCCCTTCACTTTCAACTGAGGGTTGTAAACGTCTTCATCGCCTTCTTGAAAATGAACCATGATCGCAAGAAACGCTGAAACATATGATGTCCATCACCACACTGTTATTATAGCAGCTCGCTAAGTGGCACGTCTACAGTGCTTATTTTTCCTGCACTTTTACTTGTTCTGCGGAAGAAACTTAGGAATAATTTGATTTTTCTCAGCGTCAGAGGAGCTTGATTTGTGCATCGTTCTACTAGTAGAAAATAATCTTCCTTTCTCTAACTTGGCGCGCACAAATTTCTTGCACGCAAACTCTATTATTACGACGCACGAAGTAAAAATATATCTGATAAAAAAAGACTTTCTTCAATGCGCTTTCAACCGAAAAAACATGCAAGCTAATTCCGATTAATTACTTCAGAATAAAGTATATACTAAACAAAACACATAATAAGAAGATATTCAGATAATTGTTAGTGCTGAATCATGATTCATATATAATTTTCAAAATTTTGTAGTTTTTCTATTTAGAGTATTTAAAATTTCTTTTATTGATAGTTTCTTCTATTGAAGGCAAAACTTATTCTCTAAGAGAAATTTAAATAATAAAGGCGCAATTTAAAGTTTTAAATGTAGATCATTTATGGCAGCCCTTAAAACTTATAAAAATCCTGAAAAGTTGTGCAACATAATATTCATGTACTTATAGAATATGAAAAATCTGAGAATTTTTATTATGATTAATACTTCAAGTTTAAGTAAGCTTCAATAAAACTATTTTCATTAATATTAACAAAGGATTCTTGTAAATCTGAAATTTTTTAAAAAGTACCAAAGGATTGCTTTTAAAATCTCATAATCAGTTCTTAGATGTATATTGCGTGATGTACCTGTAAGGTTTCGTAGAAATCTATAAGTTGTTTCTAAAATCATGATACATATATGTACGCAATACTTACATTTTATACATATTTACCCTGGTAAAATGGTTAAACAGATTTTAGCTAATTTTAAGCTAGTTTCGCAGTTACAAACGACAGATTTCTATTATTTATTATCAGTATCAAATAATTAAATATGTTTGCTCATGAACATTTTACTGTAATGATATTTTATCATACAATACGATCTACTTCCAACAGTTTTTATGCATTTTAGGCATCATTTTTCGCTAAAAAAAACTTGTTAACCAGCAGAATTGGTTAATTTTCTACCAGGGAATAAATTTTTTAAAAGACGCATTTGGATTCGGATACTTTAAAAACACGGAGATTCATTAAAATCTAGAGACAAAATGTTCACTGTTGCAAGTTTTTTTTCTTTGAGAAAGCAATAAATAGATGAAATGTAAAAAAGCATTGATTTTGGAAAGCATATGATGGTTATTAGCTTCTAAATTGAATTATTTAATATTTTTAGAAGGCAGAAACATTGAAGTATTTTATCAATACGATACTAAACGGAATAAAAATTTTAAAGAAAAACTAATTTAGTTTTCTTAAATTATAATATTTCTTTCAAAAGGTGCAATTTACTTTGGTCAAAGATTTACGTAAATATAATGCAATTTTTATTCAAGGTTTCAAGTTCTATTCAAAGCCATTTCAAAAGTAAAATCAAAGAGGCGCGGCACACTTGTTATTACAAAAAAAAAACCAGTTCTTTTATATACTTAACGTCCAATAATGCAAATCATTTCAAATCATGCCATTACCAAAATGACTTGCAAGCCCAATTATCTAGAGCAATCTAAAAAAATGAGCGCCTTTCTCTAACTCATAAAAGAAGCATAATTTTTGCGAATGCCGAAATATCGCTGGCAGCGGGAGCTTTCCTTCGTCCAGCAATTGAGCCACTCAATTAAGTGTACTTTCCACTGTCGCTAATTGAGTAACGAGGTTGCCTTGACTTTCTTGAGCTCGAGGCCGCCGCACTGCGGTCAATCATCCGCGGAGCTGCGGACAATGCTCTCCTACTCCGCTGACCATGATCTTGATCTTGCATTTGTAGGCGTGGCTCGCTGCTCTTTTCCATTGATAAACTCGAGAATACAATTCAGTGGAAAGGTAGCTTATATTGATTGTCTTTCCGGTTTGAACACATTGTTTATTTTTTTATTTCTTTTATTTCAGAAGAAAACACCGTGCTATTTTTATTGTGCAGCTTTTCACTGGAAGCCGACAATTCCCTTTAAAATTGAAAATTTGTTCAATAGCAAAAATCAATAATCCGACACTTAATACTTTCCAAATTCACGTTCATTATAAAATTTTGTTTCCTGATCTACACTTTTACTATTATCTTACAGGCATTAAACACTGAAGGAATAGGCTAAAGTGAAAGTTAATAAAATTTTATGTGCCAATTGTTCAGTCGTTTTTAAGCAAATATGCTAATATATGAACTTGAACCATTTTGCTATTAACGTAGTATCTGTAAAAAATAAACATCCATTTATTTATTATTAAGAAACTTAAAAATTATTTCCTAATATAAATGTTATTATTATTTTTCAATTAAATCCTTTTCCAATTTATTACGGAATAGTAATAAATTGGAAAAATTATTATTTAGTAATAAATTTAAATAAAATTGTTATCTAATTTTTAAAAAATGACAAGAATCCTATATTGAAATTGTAGCTTTTTGCCACCACGAGTGTTTTATACATATTTTCATTAATGATACTTTCTTTTCCTAGTAATTTTACCTACATACCATAAATTTAAACTTTTTGCAATTTAAAGAAGTTTGGTTCGTGATGAAGCAATTAAACGACCCAGATTCATGTTTAGCTGTTTTAACAAGTTAAAATGTCTTTTAACCTTGTAGTCTAGTTAAAAGAACCAACTACTTTTTGTTCTAAAATATACTTTCAGTCCTCGATATTTATGGGCAAATTTAATAGCTTTTACTTAATTTGCGGCAACCGTATAGTAATAAAAGCGTAATCCAAGCGGATTCGAAAATTAGAACTAAGATTACGTTTTCATGGTTAATAGAAATTTCGATACGTGTATTTATGCACTTGTATAGAATGCTGCGTTATATTTTTTCTTTTATAATAATAATTTTAAATATATACTTGACACATTAATCGGAGTAATACGTGTGAGTAATCAACATTGAGATACATATGAACTTGTAGCAAATTAATCATGTGTCACATTTATGATCCTTATATAAATTCTGCCTCATTTAAAAGAAATTGTAGAAAGTTCTAAGCTAACTTGATATTTTTGTGTAAATTTTTAAATTTATACAAAAGAAAACGATAAAGTAGGTAACGATATATTATCAAAGAAAATATTATTAAAATCACTGTAACATAATTACTGTAATAAAAGGTCTCGTAAAATAAATAATGTCAAAATACTTAGTAGGTTCGTGTAATTATTGGTGATTATTGTTTATTAATGCTCGATTAAAATTTGAAGTTGAAATAAATAAAAAAAAATTGACAGTTAATAAAATATTAATAATTTCCTTGCAATAATTAACGAAATAAAACTAGCTTTTTGTTCACTTTCAAACCCTTGAGCCAAAACAAAATTAATACACCGGCAACTGCAGGCAGTAACAAATGGAGAAATAGGGGAAAGGCGAAATAAAAGCAAAAGCGGAACTCTGAGAAAAATGAGCGGCCCGCGTCGCGGATGGATGACTTTTTCCTGGCTCTCCGTAGCCCCGCCGAATCACATGCACTTCCTTTCACGATCCTGCAGGCTGAAAGAGCACGTACACGTACAGCCAGTACATATCCCCCTGGACACACAACACGCCTACTCCTTGTTATTTTTCGAGCGTCCGCATATTAGGTATATAAGTGAAGCATTGCGAGCGCCGCTCGAACAGATTCGTGCCGCGCCTCGGCTTGTGAACACGGTGTGCTTTTTTTCCAAATTATTCATCTTTCGCGAACGGAAGGATGTTGAGATTTTCGGTAAGAGCCGCGCGATTTGGGAAATTTTTCTTTGAAATTTTTATTTCCCTGTTGAAAAAACCAAGTGGATTTCGGAACGGAAATTAGAGTAGAAATCGGTGTGAAAATCTAAGGATATTCGTACGAAAATCCTGACGATGATTTTGAACTAATCCTTCCTGAAATTCGTAAGAAAATCCGTACCGAAATTGGTATGGTATTCTGGTTTCAATAAATTAGAAAAAAAGCAATAGAGCTTTTTTTTAATTTTAATTTTAATTTTAAAAGCAATATTGCTTTTTTTTAATTTATTGAAGCCAGGATTTCCATACCAATTTCGGTACGGATTTTCTTACGAATTTCAGGACGGATTAGTTCAAAATCATCGTCAGGATTTTCGTACGAATATCCTTAGATTTTCACACCGATTTCTACTCTAATTTCCGTTCCGAAATCCACTTGGTTTTTTTCAACAGGGTTGTATTAACAATTAGGGTTTGAAAAAGGATTTTTTACTTACTTTTCGCATTTGACGAAAGCTTTCCTTTTCTTTTAAACAAAAAGTAGCTACGAAATAAATTTATATTTTTTTACTTAAACAATACACATTAAATTGAAGCATTTGTTTCATTAGTTTTTGTTTACTAAATATTATCTGTTTAGTATAATAATTGAGCGAAATCATTCTTTTCTTTAAGCTCGTAACCTTCGTAGCTCTAACAATATTAAACCTTGCTTTTGCTGATGGAGGTGGTCAGTAAGTATATAAGTTACTTTTTAAATTTATTATTAATTAAATTTAAATTTAAAACAAATTGAAAACATTAGAATTCGTATTTTTATTTTTTATTTTTTAATATGATAAGATACTATTAATTTTCAATAATTTCCAAATTAAAATTATTTAAATAAATAAATAAAATTAAATAAAATCATTCAATTATTGATTGATTACTAACAAGTCCAAACGCATGAGACTTTTTCGCAGATTTTGTTCTAACGTTGGAATATATTTTCCAATACAAAAATATGAAAAAAGCTACGTGTCTTCAATCTAACGCTCGATTATTCAAAATTTATGCTCTCTTTTAACCAAAACCTAAAAAAACGGATTTCTATTTAATTATTTATAATTTCACAGTAATAAATTGTAAAGGTTTTTTTTAAATTATTAATTTTAAAGTATTTTGATTGACGAGATTCCAGAGATGGATTTCTTCTGGAAATCTTATTGATTGAAATAAAATTATTCAAAAATCTTTATTTCTTCAACAGTTACACAAATAAGTTATACAGAGTTTTGCAGTAAAAATACCTCCTTATAAAAACATTACCTACTTTTTATTGTGTTTGTTTATAATTAAATTTATTAAAAATAATAAATTTTAAAAATAGTAATTAATCTATGAAAGCGGTTTGAACTTATTTAAGCCTAAAACTTCAAATTTTTATATTGTTAATAACATTTCATTCAATTTGTATAAGAAATATGCATTTTTTGCTTAGAATGATACAAATGTATTGACTTAAGGTATTAAGTTAAAGATAGCGTAATCAACAATTTTTAAAATGCAAAAGATTTTTCATAACAATAACTTTTACAATTATTCAGTAAAAAAAAGTCAAGTCTATTAAAACCAGCAATGTGTTGCGTCCTCTTCTATTAATTTTTTTTAATGAAGTCTAATGTGATCAAAATAACTTATTATTTTTCCAACACTTTTCCGTTGTATTTTAAATTATTCAACATTTAAAGTCCCGTCATATTTCATTCGGAAATAATAAGCGTCCAAGGAGACGTCATTTTGCCTTTTAAAAGCCCCCCGATCCTTTCCGCACGCCACCCAAGCAAACATCACCCTCCCAAAGAGCATCTAAATACCTTGCTATTCAACAGCAGCCACCACCACGTGATAATCCACGTGCCCTACAAGATCCACACGATCCACCACACGATCACGAAGCACGTGCACCACCACGACAAGGGCGGCGAGGACAAGTACGAGGTGATAGGCTACACGGTGGGCAAGCCGCTCGACCTCGGACATCACTTCGGCGGCCACGAGCTGCAGGCGCCGCCGCTCCACCACCAGGAGCACGACTTTGGCGGCGGCAACGAGCTCGGACACGACTGGGCCGGCGGCGGTAACCACATCGAGGGCCACATCGGCGCCGGCGCCAGCCACGAGTTCGCCGGCCACGGCGGCTACGAGTAGAAGAACCGTCGGCTTCGTTTCTCTCTCTCTCTCTCTCTCTCTTTCTCTTGGCTTTCTTGCTCCCTTTTTCTCCTCTGCTGCACTTTCGAACGCTTAGCCGTAAGTGATTAATGCTTGTTCGTTGTTGATTCTTTTTGTACGATTTTGTGCCAAAACTTTACTCTCGAAACTAACCATTCGCCCGCCTCGCTTATATTATCTATTTATGTATAAACAACTTTTTTACCTGCACTATTTATTTTTGTAAATAATCTTATTTCCTTCTACGATAACAGTATTTTTTCATTAACGTTTTCTTCTCTTTTCATTTGCATCCTTTAACAACTGATAATGAACGTCAAAACGAGAACGGTTACTGACCGGGATAAATAGTGTGCCTAAAAAAAAACTAAAAAAACCTTCACAAGTTCTGTTTTATGCGAATTTTACTCTTAACGTAGGAATGTACATTAAGTCTTACTTTTACTGTACGAATTTCAGGAATACCTATATCCCAGCTCTAGTTTCTACTCTCCTTTTTTCATTATGATTCAGGATAACCGATCGATTTTTCATTCCGAGTGAAATTACTCGAGAAAGTGAACACCTATATTTCCGACGATTTATTTTGTAGTGCTCTTACTCTTGTTTTTACGATCGCCCCAAGTACTTTCGCGGGCACCCAATTCACTGTCTCTGGTTTGCATTTAGCGATTCATAAACTTTTTGTTGTACTAGTCGCACGCTACAATGAGCAAAACGTAAAAACCGAGCTGCAAAATTAAAACTTTTTGATTGCGATGCTTCTTATTTTTTATCATTGTTTATTGTTAACCTTTACATTTGTACATTTATTATATTTTACAAACGACTTAATAAACTAATTCAATTCGATACAAATTATGCTTGTATTTTATTAGTATTTTAGCAGTAATTTATTACCTTACTCTCTTATACCTTACGCATAGATGGAAAATGTTAAGATAAAGTATATCTATCACCTCAATAGATATAAATACAAAATGTTTTAAAAAAGAAATAAAAAAGCAACAATCTTTAGTCAACAATTTATAAAAAATACAATAAAAAAGTACAAAACCTTTGGCGACGATAAACTATTAGAAATATAAAAGCTTTACCCCTTAATTTACGCAGGTCTAATAAAAGTTTTTTGACCAAATTTTTATCCAAGCTTTTATCGGAGCAAATCTTTTAGTTCTTCCGGATAGCTAAGCAATGATGGTACACATAAAAAAACACAGACACACGATGAAAAGAAGAATGCCGATTCGCCACTATCTTATAACCATCCTAGCGACAAAGTATCTCCTGTCCGCGTGCTTCTTGCCCGATCTCTGCTCGAGGCCGATCTCCTTGTCGTAGTTGCCGTGGTTGCCGTGGTAGCCGTGGTTCGCGTACTTGTCGTAGCTGTTGTTTTCGTAGCCACCCTTGCTGTACTGCTCCTCGTCGTTAGCCTTGTCGTAGAAGTCCTTCAGCTCCTTGTGGACGACACGACCGGTCTCGGACTTCATGCCTCGGCGGTAGGCAGCCTCCTGAATATTCTGGTAATCGTTGGGCGGCGGCGGCTCCTCGTCCACGTCCTCGTGAATGGAGTACTGGCCGGGTGGAGGATAAAGTTTCGGATCCGTCGGAGGTCCTCGCGGGTCAAGCTCTTCCGGGTCCACGGGAGGTCCGAAGAGCCCGAGGGGATTCGGCCCGTGAACTGGAGGCTCGTTCGTGAGGTGGTTGTCGGGAGAGTCGTATTCGTAGGAGACGACAGGCTGATAGTCGTCTTCTCGCAGCGGCATGTAGTCGTCGTACTGGAGTTCCGCTTGCTTCTGCTTCTTTCGCCGATAATCGCCTGCCTGGTTTTCTTCTACTCCGTCTTTGTAGTTGTAGGAATTGTAGGATGTCCAGTCTTCCACGTGGCTTTCTTCCTTGTGCTTTTTCGAATCCGGGGGTTTCATTTCGTGCACGTGAATGAAGATCGTTTTTGTATGGATGTGGTGCTTGATGATTTCGGGTACGTGAATTTTGAAGTGCACGCTGAAAAAAAGGTCCATATACAATTTCTTCATCGTGAAACTGGCCACTTATGCTGTTTTTATGTACTATTTTTAACGCTCAATACATTAAAAATATTTATCAAAAATAAAATAGAAAAAAAAATCATTTTACGCGTAATTTGAATTACGAAATTAATTTAATTCGAAAACAACTATAAAGATCTTTAATGTTAAAGGAGTTCTTTAATTTAAATAACAATTAAAACTGATTCGTTAAAAAAATAATTAAAAATGTTTTTTTATTTCCGGTGCCAGTGAAAGTAATTTGTAAACTAAGACTTGAATAAGAATTAAACTATTAAATTTTAAATTATTAGATCTAAAATAAAAATCTAATAAATTACCATAGTTTCTACTAAATTTTACAAAGTCTATAATAAATTTTCACATTACTTATGAAATTTGCTAGAAACTATGGTAATTGTTTACAATATTACCATTTGTGATCAAATTACTATCACATTGCATTAAAATAATTTTTTCTCGCAAATTTTTCTCCTTGTGTTTAAAAGTGTCTGATTTTTACCTTTTTCTAAACTTAATGTGGACTTTACACTTTTTGTAACATTTCTTTTATATTATTAAAAAGTACAATGAACAATAATAATGAATATAGAAAAAATAAATTTCTTTAAAAATCAGTATAAAGGAAATTTCTGTGAATTCCTGCGAATTTGGGAAAGAACAATAATAAAATAAAAATTTGTTAGTTGTTCAAAATTCATGTTAATAAAAATACCGCGATTTAATAAGTCAAATATTTTTAAACACAGCAATACTTTATAAAGTATTTTAAAAGTAATTCAATGTGCGTTTTGAGAAACTTAAGTATTAAAACTCTTACCTTTTTTTATCATCTCCGCCAAAAGCTTTACTTAAAAATAACACCAATGCGATTAAAATTGCTTTCTGAAAAAAATGTGTTTCTTTAATAAATATTTGAAAAATTCCCGCAATCTGAAACTATCTTGCAAGAGAAATATTTGTAATATAATATTTATGAAATAACTCGTCAGTGAGAAAAAAAAATTAAAACAGAATCAATTTATCAAACTGAATTTTACTAAACTATCTAATTAGTAGTTTTTCAAAATTGATAGTAACGTTCAGAATTTTTGAAGAGTAAAATTAGTTCTCGTAAAAGAGTATCACTGCACTAAAAGTACTTTGTTTCGAAAAAATATTGTCATTCATTGTCAGAATAATCAATCTAAACTTTATAAAATATGAATTTCAGTACCATTTCTCTGACAGATAATCGCAGAAGCACTGACACCGACTGTGATCTTAACCCGACAACTTTCACGGCAATTCTAGAGATGCCGGCAGATTGCAATTGTCTTTTATCGGCGACGGCAGAGTTTATTTTCTCTGCGGCTCGTTGCGATACGGTTGGCCAAGCGCGATCGATGCGACAAAATCGTTGATTTCGAGGCAAAGAAAAGGGGAAAAGACGACAGAATTCACCATCGACAAATCGTGCGATGAAAACTGTTGATGAAGCTCGGAGCTGCCCGCTTTGATTTCATGGCCGATTTGCTGCAGAGTGGCACTTTATTATTGGATTTGACAAAAAGTATCGGTAGGTCAAGGTTTGAAGAAAGTGAGACTGAAAATAATAGACACCTTTTTATGCATCTTTCTAAGTGAAATTAAATCTGTCGAGACATAACACCTGATAATGTTTACTAAGTCACTATTTATTCTATTCCACGAACGTATATTGAACTTTTAAACACGCGTAAATGTAGGCTATAGCGCCTCACATCATGCGTCATGCGGCAACGTCCGCTGCCTTGAAATAGGTGTTTAAATAAATATTATAAAGAACTTAGCCGGTTGGTTTGAGGGATCGAATGTATTCAATCAGTTTTATGATTGACCGATCGTGCGAGATAAAGCATCGTTTGCAAGAAGTTTAATCTTAAATGAAAATTAGAATATAAATGAGATTATTTGACTTTCAAATAAGTTTGACGTAATAGTTTTGTAATTTAAATAAAGTTTTTAAAGGAAAATACAAGTTTAGCTTTGAACACCTACCTAATAGTGATCCCGAGAACAATACGCGAGGCATAATTGAACGATCAAAGTTGGCTCATAATTATGTCGAGAGTCGCGTTCAAGAAAATGTATCACTTTCCATCCATTGTTAAGGAGTTTCCCACCCAAAAAACAAAAAAAAAACCTTACTTTAAACTTTATGACGAGAAAGGAACGGCACTCCCGGCAATAGGGGTGTCGCTCTGTCGATTTTATTAAGTATATTCTTATTGGCATTAGATACATGTCTATTTTCCCATTACACAAATTCTGAATTATTACAACAATTATTGTAATAGTTTAGTTTTACCTAGTATACGTGTTTACACACTAGATTTGCCTTATAGGACTATATTACAAACTTAGTGCCCTGTAGGACTTTATTAATAAACGCAATGTTTTATCAATTAATTGATGACTATATGACGCAGTCAAGAACTGAAAATACTGATTAAAAACGAGTTCCGAAAAAATCACAATAATCAGGATTCGAACCCGAGCCCGCTTGGGCAGCATTGTATCCAGCAGGTAAAACTGACACCTTAACCACTTGAGCCAATGCGTGCCTAGCTCTGCCGATTTTTTTTTTTTTTTTTAATTCATTTATTATTAGCTTTGGTATGCAAAGTACAAAACAGCCACAATCCGAAGTTTGAAAATGATATTGCAACTGGTATTTTACATGTAGTATATAGCATTTACTTTCTTGTCCAAAATTTAAATATAAAAGCGAAAATAATGTAAACTTTAATAACGAAAAGACAAAAATCCTAGTTTACTATACAGTAAATATAAATGTTTTGACATAACAATTTTTATAATAAAATATAGAATGTTATATGACATCAGACCTATTTTAGATTCTAAAATCACACTTTATGATAAAATCACTTACACTATCTAAAACCCTTGTAGAAAATAAAGCAGTCCTGCTGGTTAAAATATTAAGCACTGCTTAATTTTTTTCAGCTACTCATTAGATTTCTATTTTCTAATTTCTGGCTAAGCATTCGTTAGTGAGCAGTGCGGCAGTTCTGATGGCTACAGGTTACCTTTTGTTGATAACATAACCTCTTAAAAACTCATTTTTTAACTTTTCAAACTATGTTAATTAATATGATTTTAAATAAAAA
>JAWWEM010041086.1:0-13655 GCA_035582935.1 Ormyrus thymus
AAGATCTACCTTTTCCCAAAATTTCAAGTAATTTAAAATCTTTTTACTTCCGTAATCGTTCCTCCTAGAAAACTCATTTTTTTCGGTTTTCAGCTTTTTATTCAAAAACTAATTGACAAAATGGCTTGAAATTTTTACAGATTATAGTTATATATATTGTTAATTACCAAAAATTTTTTCAGAGCAATTAATTTAATTTAAGAATTATAATCTTTTTAAAAAAGAAAAGTTTTTATTAAAAACAAAAGAACGATAAGAGCTAGAGTAACTTTTTTTCTCTGAAATTATAGGTATTTTTATGCTCTTTAACTTGGCCTTTGTTTGATTCACATATCTCAATCCTATCATTAAAAAAAATTAAAATTACATTTTTCAAAAATCGAAAATTTGCGATAAAACAAAAACAAACAAAAAAAATAAGCTAAACAAAAGACGATTTTTTTGCCACCATCACAAAAAAAGCAAAAAAAATGAGCCGTGAACGATGAAAATCCGTTCAGTAGAAGCTGAGATCCAGGCGTCTACATACACACATACACACATATATACATCCATACAGACACTTTTCAAAAAACCATTTACTCCTGTTCCTGACACCTTAGAATACAATTATAACCGATTTTTCTTACATTTCCAATAACTACTATCACAATATTTCCTTTATTTGGAAGATATTCTTGTTTCTAACACCTTAAAATACAATTATAAAGGATTTTTCGAAAGACTCCAAAAATTACTATCACAATGCTTCCTTTAGGAGAAAGCAAAAATATTCGTTTTAAAAATTGTGCTAAGCTGTGTACTTTTAAATTCGTTATAATTCCGAAAACAATAACCAGAATGAAAATTTGTTTCCAACTTTAAAACTTTTTCTATTTTCTGATCTTTCTTTATTGTATTCTTTATACCATACTTTTTATCTAAGCAATCAGAGAAGTTGAGCGAAAAATAAATGGGCCACTCGGCAGTAACAAAGCGAAGTGGAAGAAAATGTCAGCGGGGTTTGAAAGGTAACGATACGATATGTATACATCTCATCCTCTCATCACTCCCATCAATTACCCCGACAGGATAAAGGAAAGAAAAACGGAGAATCTCACCTGTTTCTCTTCCTCATACTTTCAGCATGCGGACTTTTGATGTATTGTTCCACAATTTGTTTCCAGCGTCGCCTGCATAACCAGCCGCGGAAAAAGCTCTGAACCTTTTTGATCTTCTGCATTTCGATGCTGCTTTCGGAAATGCCTTTAAAAACAGCCGCGTGAGCGCCTAACATACCTACTCCTGGTTGAGGTCCTACTCCGTGCATGGCGGCTGCTCCCGACGGATTAGTGCAACCCATTGTTTGCGAAAAGGTTCTTTGAAAAGGTCCGCGAACTGTACCTCCGCATGCACTCGTCATATTCGGTCGCAGTTCTTTCTTTAAAGCGCACAACTGTAACGTTAGAAAAATACTATTTAGAAGTATACTATTAAATATTATTAAATAAATTGCTTTAAATGAAGCGGTCTTTGGCTCAGGCGGTAAGTTCTTGCCTCCCAAGCCAAACATCGCTTACGTAAGATGTGAGTTCAAATCCCCGATATTCCAAAATTTTTGGAGGCTTTTCTAAAAAACTGTCTCGTGCTCGAGGATCTCGATGCACCTGATATTCAACCATAGTAAGTACCATGATTGCGCTGAATGCATGTATACTGAAAAGGGTTCTGGGTCTCGCTCGTGAGCCTCGCATGATAGGATCTTCCGTCGCTCGGTCGGTAAACCGATTAGAAATTTTCATATCTATCTCATGCGGCCCTCGCCGGGATGGTCTTACTCTTTATGCGGCGCTACAAAAACAACCTGATCTGGAACGCGCAAAGTTATCGGTGGAGGGTGTAACCTACTGCCTCACTCTGCGAGAAGTTCTTCGTAAAAATTACTATTTTTAATTATAATGCCGGGATATACTCAAATTATGAAAAATTTTATTATATGTGATTAGAAAAAATTACTATTTTATATTGTAAGAATTGGAAGCATAAATTTTACTACAAAATAGTAAAAATTTCCCACAATGTTAGTACTTTCTGTGCAAGTCAGGGGGCCCTCGTGCCTGCGTTGAGGTTAGGTTTCTCCAGCAATTTCACTTTTTTTTGCTTTTAAGTTAACAAAACATCGAAAACCTCGGATAAGTTATTATATTTTCATATTATGCGCATTAATTATGCGTTTTTCTTTTCGTGTTTTATCGTATATTGATTTATTATCATTAAATATTATCATTGCGAAGTTCTCTATCGTGACCAATAGTTCCATTTGTACAAGTTCCAAAATTTTATTTTTAAAAGTCATGGTGATTTGATAGTTCTCGAAATAGTTGTCGAAAAATACTCAAATACACAAAATCTTCACTTGAAGTTATTTGCAATTATAATAATTTTAATTATGCATGGCACACATTGTGTCTTATTTTACGCTCTAATCTTGACCACGCGTGGAAGTACGTTATTCGCTGTCGAAGTTTTGCTTTAAACGGCCTCGCTTGGATGGAGGCTATGCCTTATGATAACGTTTAATTGGAAAGAGCGAAGGGAATTGATTCGGATACCGAACTCAAAGGCCCTGGTCTTTACTGAGCACTGCACTGTGCTAAAACATACGTGCTTTATTTACCAACAACACACCGATGATCCCCTTAAATAAGATAAAAAAAAATTACTTTAAACAAGTAGTTGTATCAAACTGAATAAATGATAACTTTATACCCTCTTAACCACTTAGCCTTATGTAGATACTTACTACAAATGCCGTTGAATAGACCGCATTAATATTTTGATTTCCTACAACTCATATTTAGCACGAATAGTTATTTCGTCAGAATATTATTTTTTAAGAGAGGATCCATTGAAACTGAATGTGGGTTGGAGAGATTCAAATATAGTAATTTTAAAGCATTTAATTAGCAAAATTCATTTTCAGAATTCATTGAATTATTTTTACCATAAAATACTTTTACGAGTAAAAGTCCCCATAAATTCAGTTTTAAAAATAGTTTATAGGAAATATGACATATGTAGCATCTGTTTAAATGCATATGTACACGAGAAATAGAAGTTTGAACTGTAGCTGTACAAATTGCTATTTCAAAGTTTAAGGGTTTGCACGGTTATAACAGCTTCTAGATTTTTTAATGCGAAAACTTCGAACATTCATAAAAAAGTAGAGACCAAAAAATAAAATCCACGGGTACGTAAAAGTTAAAAAAAAGTTTCCAGCTAAAGAGTTTGCGGAAAAATCCACCTCTGGTTCTTTGTTTAAATTTAAAATTGAGAACTTTAGCAAAACTTTGAAATTACGTTCTTTTGATGAAAATTTTCATAAACCATATATGACATGCTATTTGGTAATTAGAATCATCAGATAATATTATCGCAACTATATTTATTAATGAATATCATCTTGAAATAAGCAAACCATGTCGAACATTAATAAAAGTGGAGCGAAATCAAGCAGAAATATGTTTCATCAACTTTGGATCTTATTCGAAACTAAGTTATGAGTATAATAGCCGCTAAAGAGATAAAATGATTTACATGTTTTGCCTTCAAATTGAACAATGTTTCATATTTTAATTACTTATTTCTTGTTAATTAGCCGATGCGAGAGCTAATTACTTACCTAATACAATTCAACTTGTTAACAAATACTAATTTTTATTCAATTATTGAAGTAAGCATAATATGGTAAATGAAGCATATAATATGCTTTTACCATTTAAAATTAAATCACAGAATTAAGAAATATAAAATACAAGATTTTAGTGAGATGTTTGCTCCATTGTCATAAAGTATTTTAGCAGTCATTTTAATAAAACTATTTTTTAGTAAAACTTTTAAACCCTTCTACTTTTATAATTCCTGGTAATAAAATGCATAAACTTACCTCAGCTCGGAGCTTCTTGATCTCGGAAGTGAGCTCTTCACATTGTTGAGTATACTGCCACTTCGCTGTTTTTTCGCTCTCAACGATTTGCAACAGGTGTAAGTGCTTTTGCTCCAGCTCCTCTTTTTGCAGTAGCATTTTATTGAAACTAAAATAAATGTAATAAAAAGTAATGCCTAATTCCTTTTAATATTAATTTACTCTAATTTATCAAATGAAAATTCAAAGATTACCAAGAAAATGGATTCTTTTTGAATAATTAGGAATATGTACAGTAAAAAAGAATAGATTAGTAGTATTAATTAGTATTTCACTTCAAAATATTACAATCGCATGAACAATTTTGCAAAATTGTTCTTTTCTAAAATTTAAATGAAGTTAAAAACTTCAGGAAACTATTTCGTTAAAAATAGGAATCCATTAGATATTGTCAAATTAAAACAATTGTTTAAATTTTGTGCAGAAAAAGAATGTAAACATTAATTTTATGTTATATTTTAAATTTTTATAAATTAGAAATGCTTAGCATTTTAAAATGCGGTGGAAAAAATGTTATAATAATGCAATCTTAAGTATGCATGGAAACATTTTAGGTTCTTAAGTAAAAATTTACCACAGCACAAGAATTTGCTAGTTCCCGTATTGACCCACCTGACCCATTTTACTATTAAACAAAGATGGTAAATTTTCAGAAGTCAGGTGAAATTTTAAATATTAATATTTTAATATTAATATTTGTAATACTGAAAATCTTTTGAAAAAAGACCGACTGGGTTGTAAAAGTTCAAAATAATTCTATTTAATTTCCCATGCGATTGCCCACGATCCTCGAAATGGCTTATTAGCCTCTTCCGGTCACTGCGGATGAAATATTCTATGTAACTCCATCTCGGTTATCGTTAGAGGATATTCCGATCTCATTACTATCTAGTTTTCGGTGCGATAGGGGATTTTGTGCAGCTGGCAAAGTAACATTAAATTAGAAAACGGATAGTGATAAATGAAAAAGCGACAGAGCGTTATCAAAAAGGAAATAATAAACGGAAAGAGCCATTTTCGTGCTTACCTGGCTTCCCGTATCGCATCGATCCACATTTTGCAGTCAGCTTCCGTGACCGTCTTCAACTCATACTGTCGTTGATTTTCTCTCCTATACGAAATGGCAAAACATATCTGGAGGCAGAAAAATATAATTGGGTTAAATACCTGCCTTTAAGGAAAACTATTATAAAATAATTAATTAGTAATATTTTTGTCCATTTAAAATAAAAGTATCGTTTAAAAAGACTACAAACTTTCTAACGTTCAGTTAGAACGTGATATTCTTTTTATAATTATTATAGAAGATGTAAAGGTCGAAGAATTTCAAAAGAAAGAGGCAGAACCTTTAAAATTAAATTTCTTTTTTATTCTATACTACCGTAATAAATATTAATAACTTCTCCGAGAAAGTTGAAAGAAACGCATCAAAATTTAATAAAGAATAGAAAAACAGAATTTCAGAAAAGTTTTTATGTAAAAATATTCCTGGCTATAAATAGATAAGCCCTTTGATGGATTTTCTATCAATATTTCTGTCTTGCTTCTGTTCAATTCAATTTTAAAAGTAAAAAAGTCTTTTCATGTATCTCTTATTCTAATTAAAAAATGATATCAAAAATATTTTGATGTCCGCGAGGAAGATAACTTCCCCGAGTTATCCTTCCGTTCGACTTTTCTCTAAATAGCTAGCCCCCGAGCGTTACTTCCGCGTAGGAGTCCAGCGGCGGTGCTTCGCCTGAAACCGCTGAAGATCCGCGGACTTAGGAGGGGCTAACCGAACGCGAGCTGCGAAAGACATCACGTGTCAACTCCCACTTAAGCGAAGATCCCCTTCGAAGCCCGCGAGGCAGCGCTCCGCGAGACACTTGGCATTCGACCTTCGGACCTCACGGACCTCGCTAGCTCCAACTGAGTCATTACACGGTCCCTCGTCCGTCGTGTGACTCTTAGCCAACACCTGAAGTAGCCTAGGTTCTGGGTGGACCTTGCCGAGAGCGCCTTTTGCTCACCGGTAACAAGAGTCATCCTTCACCGTCGCTCGGTGCGGATTTCTTAAATCTGCTCACGGCAAAAAGGGAGCCTGAGCATTTCCTGCGGCCGAGCTGTCTGTCGCGCATGCGCCCGCTTAAGTTTATTTGTACCTAAATTTAGCTTTAGTTTTAAGATTTAATTTTCGATCTATCGTTTTTGCGCTTTGCTCTACCGCGTTCGTTAAAGTCGCAGATTAAATAATAATCTTCCGTTTTATATAATTATTAACCTCCCCACCTCCATCCTAACAGAAGCGCAGAGCCGACGTCAATTTCGATTAAAAAATGTTTATTGAAACAAAAAGTTTTTAAATATAAGAATTCTCAAATACCCAATTCTTTATTAACTTGCAGATACTTAAATTTTTGATAGTTGAATTTTATCGTATATTAATTCTATATTCAAGCTTCAAACCACACATCTTCGGAAGAGAAGTTCATCACCAACTCCTCGTTTTGATGCACCACTGACTTTAAACGCGCTCAAGCTATCCACGACTACTTTCGTGCATTCACTGATGTGCGTACATTTACACGGACGCTCCTACACTTTAACGGTAAAAATGAAGATCCCAGTTTTCTCTTTCCAGGTCTTTTGAAAACTTTCTTTTTAAAGGTAAATTTGAAACGGCACGACGCCGAAGGTTTTTTACTCTTACAAAGGTTTCCACGTCTTACAGCGAGACTATTCAAAGGGTCGTCAGTAATAGGAATGCTCCTTTGTTCGCGAAATTACTTTTATACGGTTACAAGAGTTATGTAAGTATTGCACATCGGAAAAAATTCCTTATTCGCAATTATTAAAATAGTAAAAATAAAGATAAATTCTTAAGGTAGTTAATTTATTATTAAGCGTATAGAGAACATATTATACTCTGAAAGATGCTTTATTGCATTATTGCAGCCTATAAAATTCTTTTTCTTGATGAAAATTAGTTAGATATATTTTCGTGAATGCCCTTTAATAAGGGTATGAGAAATTAGTAGGGTGTAAATAATGTGTCCAAGGAAAGTTCATGACGTTTCTGGCGGTATTTTGACGTTAAAGTTATATTGTTGTTGAATGTTCCCATAGCATAGAGCAGAGTCTGTCTGCTTCTTACTACTGAGTTTAGCAGTCGGATCTGAGATGATATGTATACAAATAATATTAGTTTGAAGAAATAATCACAGCTTGTACGTAATTAACTAAGATTTATTCACAAAAGTTGTTTAGTAACAGTTAGTATAAAGCAAGAGAACAAGCCTTCTCGCCTTAAGTTCATAAATACTCGCAGGTGCTAAAACAGTTACAGATAATTCAATAAATTATCGCAGGCAAGTTAGCCCATTAACCAGTCTCGATACTGCGCGAGCCGGTATTAATGACTCGTGTCGCCTGTCTTCATAAAAGCACCGGCGTGCTCGTGAAAGTTCCAGTAATTAAAAAGTAATTAAATAAGCAGAGAGAAGCCCGCTAGCCGAGGCGCGGTTTCGTTCCGGTCTACGGTGATCAAGCCATTTTGTGTCGCTACACACAGAGAGGATAGCTTTCCCTTCGTCTGTACAATGTAGAAGCCGGGCTTATGTGCGCGGAGAAGGATGGAGGGGGGGGTGGTAGTGCGGTGAAAATTATCTCATTCCAGCTAGCTTGGCATCTCGTTTGTTTCGCTAGCCGAGCTACCGCGTGGAATTTTCGGGCTCACAGCTGCGTTAATTCGCTGATAGAGGAGAGCTTTTTCCTGTGATCAAACCAGATTAGCTAGGGTTTAAACGAGAAGGCTATATTTGGAAATGGAAGTTAGATAATTCCTTTTATTGGTAAACGCTGCATCCAGGTCTATTTTTTATTTTTGCTTAATCTGTCCTATTTATAGTTTTTTTAATTTAATTTAGCGTGAAGCATGTAACAATTTACAACTACACATACAAAGATTATTAACAATATATTAAACTGGATGTAGAACTATCACTTAAATATCAGATTTCAATTTAAGTAAAAGGCACGTCGGAACAGAATAATACCTTTATCGCGCAAACAGCGATACGTTACAAAATGAATTATTCAGCAATTAGGTTTGATGACTAACTAGTATAACATTTTAGCTCACTTGTAACCGAGCGTGGATACGACTACATGGTTAAAGGAATCTCGCGTGATTACCGTGTTGTTTCAGAAGCACTGCAAATCCTATGCTGGAGAGACAATGCATGCAGCTTAAATTTATATAGCCGCGGTGATTCTCTTAGACACAAGGCTTATGATGTGCTTGGGTAATTAATGAAGTGGACTACATGCTTTCTTCGTAATTGTAATTAAGTGGATTGAGGGGCTGTGCGAAGCTCGTGACCCAAATTAACGTCCTCGCAGCATGTCACGTAATTCAAATAGAAAATGGAGAAGTTATATAGGTATTAAAGTTCACGCACTAAAATATTTCACGGTAAAATTATTATTGCTACTATCGGAATATAGCATCGAGAGGTCGTATAGCTTGGCAGCTATTATCTCTTGCTATTGTTTTTGCAAGGGTGGTGATAACTAAATTTATCTCTTTAGTAATGCAGAAACTATGTCTTAAAAATATTTATTTTTCTCTGCAAATTAGGTAGATTACAATTTCTTATAGCTAAATCTGCGCGAAATTTTTTCTTTTGTATTATTTTTCTTTCTTTTTCCGTATAAACTAGACTATAAAGAATTGTAATCTTCAAGATGTATTTTGTGCACAACTAAGAAGGTAAATTCGGTTAATCCGTCGCACGTACGGGTACAGACAACATTTTCTATTCAAAATTACCGTGAAAATGATGATAATCTCGGGACGAGGTTGTCCTATTTGAATTTTTAATTGTACGTGACATCAAATTTTATTAGTCCTTACATCGAAATTTTATCATTCTACCATGGTAAAATTTTATTATAAAATTTAGTATGATTTTTAAATAAAAAATACATAAATGTTAGTATGATTTTTATCGCTGCTGTATATGAATTTTTACAATGAAAAAAGTTAAAACGATAGTCGACCTATTCTACCTAACCTTAATTCAATTCAGTACAACAAAAAATTTTAACATATAATTTATTAATAAATAGAAAATTATTAAATATAATTTATTTATTATATTTTATTATCACTTGAATATTATTATTTGAAAATTTAATTTGTATTTAATTTAATTTTGAATAAATAAATGTGATTTTGACATTCCTACATTGAGAGAAAGGAATCTTTGTCACAAATTCGTGTATTAACATTTAATCCATCATCTTTTTTCTGTTAAATAAGTAGATTTTTATACTTAACAGCACCTGCTTATTACGAGAAAAATGAAAATTAATACAAAATCAAGTGAAAAATGAAGAAATAAATTGATTTTATCTGATATTATTGGTAAATTTTTAAAATTATAAAAAATAGAGGTTAAGAATGCAAATATTGTTAATCGTTAAATTTCCTTTAAATTAGCATAATTATTTTTATACGTAGTGTATATTTTACAGATAACAGGGCTGACAGTACTGTAAAATAAAGGATAAATGTGTTTTTAATATAAAAAAGTTACTTTATGAATTTTAAACTTTCTGTAAATCCCTCGTGTCTTAACATTTAATCCACAATCATTTGATCCAAAGATTTCTTTCTCTCTCTGTAGGGTTGAGTAATAATTTTTACCGTGCTGTCACGTTAAAATTTAATCTGATTTCAAATAATTTTTTTGAGAAGGGAGTCCTGCCCCACGAATATCATGGTTTTCATGGTAATTTTGAATAGAAAATTTTGTCTTTGGGATTGGCGAGAAAAAGATAGGCAGCGCTCTCGTTCTTCCAGGCGACGACATCGCCTTTATCTAAAACAAATTAATAACATTTGTAAAACTCAAGGTTTACCTTTATCATGTAATAATTATTGTATAATCTATATTAAATCTCAAAAAATGTCGATATTAAGAATAAAATTAGTTATGGGGATTATTCATTGATTCACACTGACATCGAAGGCGGATTTCATTCAATCACTTCAAGCAAATTCTCAGTATTCTACATGTTACATCAATTTTAGCAACTATCATTCGAATTCATATAATGTAATAATGGGATTCAAAAATAAATTGAGATTCTACAGAAATTTCTACGGCATTAGGAGCGTAACGTTAACGTTGCTTTCAAATTACTAATCAAACTTGTCATCAGCGAGACTCGCAAACTGTTACATGGTTTCAATACATTAGAAGCTCTGGAGAGGGCTTTGCATATGCTTTTACCTTTACGAATAGCAATGAATAGCGACGAATAGCTCGAAATTCGTATTATATTCATGCACGGGTACATCTTGTCAGATAATTGAAATAGATTAAATGTCTTATATAATAGTTGTTTGGCTTGAGGAGGCTCGTACTTTCATGAAACTTGATTCTAAGATAAAATTCAAAGATAAATTAAAGGTAAACTTAAAAAATTTTAATAAGAATCATTCAATTTTGAAACCGGAAATAAAAAGAGCGAAAAAATTCTGCGTTCAGCAATATAAATAAGGGGGTGTAAACGGACTCGGTCCAACAGGAAACTTTTTAATATTTATACTATTTAATGGAAACACAGTTTTTCATTATTTATAACTATAACAGTTAAATTAAACATGTTCAAAAAGTATAAGCTATAAAAACCATTATCACGTAAGTCTAGCTAAAATAAAATCCGGAAAACTTCTCTCGAATTAATGACCCTATAGCAACCGAAAATATTCTTTTTCTTTCTTTTTCTCCTCCTCTTTTTCCCCACATCAGTTTCTGGTTTAAATACGACGATGTAGAGAGCAACAAGTTTTGGAAGACGTTATCGATCACTGTCATTAATGTTGCGTTTTCAATCACACTCAACAAAGCAACATGGCAGGGACATACTAAGATAACAATTTTTCAAGGCCACGGAGGCAGAAAAAGGCGTTGCTCTTCGTCCAGGAGTTTAACGCAGTACTCACTTTTTTATTTCTCCGATTATTTATAGTATTAATGTTTAAACTAATAAATATGCCTTAAGTAATTTAATTAATGGTTTGATCCTAACGTTGCATTTTAATAATTTTTCTGTAAAATTAGTGAAATAAAATTTAAAATAAAAATATTTAAATGAAATTTGATTAAAAACATGTTGAAATATAATAGAGTTATATGCATAATTGGAATATTGTGGAAATACGTATAGAATATATCAAATCCAATAAGGTACACCGAGTGAAAATATTACAAAACTTTGATTTATTAAGCTTCCAATATTTATAAAAATAGTTTTGTCGTAATAATATTTAAAAATATAGTTTTTAAACATTAATCATAGTATAATGAATATAATATATTATTATACTTTTTTAAGTTTTTTCACTCAAAAAAAATTTAGTTAAAATAATAATATTTAGTAGAAATAAAAATATGTCTAGCAAAAAAGCATTAATTATAACTTTATAGTTTTATTTATTTATTTTTGTCCGAATTCTATAATCAAATTTTTTATAATTCCATTTAGTATTTATTTGTATACCTTTTATAACATATAAAAAAATATCAATATTTTTTAATCATTTTATTGTTTGATGAGATGAAAAATAGAGAACCGCAAGAATAGTTGATCTGGTAATTCTCGGAAAACTCGTTTCAATTTTAAAAATAAATTTCATAAAATCTATTCACATATTCTATTAAATAAGCGTTAAAAAAATCAATCAAATAAGAGCCAATACACAATACGAAATGATTGCAAAGCTCAATTCGCGTCCTCCCTCTGCACAGTCCGATCGAATCCCTTTCTTGTTCGTTTTGTGAGGTTCGTAATAACGATTGTTCATAGGCAAATGCAATTACGAGCAGAGAACATTGCCAAACTCACCAGAAACAATACGTGGGAGGGAGACAGCAGAAAAAGAGAGGAAACGTGCCACGGGTTTGACTGCAAAATTGTTACAGTCTGGCAATTCAGCTGTAAATTACTGAGTGTTAGAATTCAATTGTAGCTTGAGTTTCACCTTTTGTTAATCATTTGTGTAATTGAGATATCCTGCACACGCACTGCTCCCGATATATTTCCGTCATTGATGCTCATTCATCAACTGGTTCACGCTTCTCCATTGTATTAAGAAGGCCGCAACTTTTAAATTGTAGAATCTAAAGTTTTTAGAATCCTTTTTTTAGAAAATTTTTATAACATTTTCAGAATAATTTAATAAGAAAATTAATCCCAATACATAAATTGTATCAATAATACAGTTTATTATAGTTTTACATAAGTACATTTAATTTTTGATTAAAATAAACCAAGATGAAGGCTAAGGTCTATATAGTCCCATTACACACCTATTCAGGGATATTGAGATGTAAAGATTTTCGCTCTATCGTAACTTGAACCAGTTATAGATTTTCAGGAATCAAAATTAAAAATTTTATATTTTATATCATTTAGGATTTAAGGACGTTTGTCAGGAATTTCAAAAATCTACGATTTTTCTAAAAATTACGCTAAAAAAATAATCCAATTTTCAAATTTTTCCATCGTTTATTTTCAAAGAAATGGAACCGAAAAGAAAAAGATTTAACAGGCATTCTTATGGAAAATGAGCTTCAACGTCAAAAAAAAGTTTGTAAATGTTCATTAATAAATTAAAACAATAGTACTAATAGATTAAAGTTTCTAGATTGCCTCAGGAGAAGCCGGATGATATTGATCGCTTATTTACAAGAAAGCAAGCAAAAAAGTAAACAAATAATCGAGCTTGTTGGCTGTGGGAAATGGTGAGCGGAGAGTATTTTTTAAATTAGTAAAAAGTTTTGATAAGATTTCTGATGGTTTAATAACGCAAGCAAATAAAAAAATGATCTGTGCGACAGGTGTTATAGTACTATCCCTACATACTTTGAATCGCTGAATCGATATACAACGTCACCTTTCAATTTCGACTATTCAATTTTTGGCTAAGCTTAAATCACCATTATTCTGGATTAGCGTGAGTTAGACCACCTCTAAAAGATCCGCTGACATCATAATACTTAGATACATATAGATCCCCATGTCGTCTTGGAAGTTTATACTGGGTATTTATATACCGCAAATATAAATCCGACCAAAGAATACGCTGAACATTGGAGGAGAGTTCAACTACATATCGAGGGAGGTCACCAGCGAGCGATGAGCGCAATTGGAATCCCACCAACTATACGGATAAACCACGATATGGATAAAACATATGCTTGGAAACAGGTAATAACCGCCGAAGGAAGAATCACCCTAACAGGTTAGGTGGACGCTAATGTACGCAGTGAGGTATCTATTAATTTTTTTTTAGAGAAGTCTCTCCGGTGGACTCAGCAACATCTAATTCGGTAGAGAACTAATTATTCGGTAAATCTCTAATCAGTTAGGACTTTTTTTAATACTTTCTACATAAATTCATCAAGATTTGCTATATTTTTATTATACAAATATGAATTAATCAAAGATGTTTAGCAAAACTGCTAATTATTTTTTACAGAAAAATTTTATAACTTTCTTGTAATTTATTTTTGCTGAAATCTAATAAAAGATACGAGAAGAACGGAAAATTTTATGTTAGGGGCAAAGTACATAAGCGCGGTGCTGTGCTGTGCTGTGCTGTGCTGTCCGATTTCATTTCATGATTTGAACAAGT